>JADRCC010561558.1:2664-13123 GCA_019843855.1 Hylomyscus alleni
AATAATAGTTATTAACAATATAGTTTCTTATGAACTAATATTGTTAAGTTTTCTTTGATGTTAGTTGTAGGTTTTGTTTTATTCTAGTGTTTTTAACCATTAGAAACTTAGCAACCTTATGTTGGTTCTCATTTTGTTTTCTGAAATGTTTTTGTCTGAAAATTACTGTTGCAGTCTATATAAATATCCTTATATATATTTACTAGTCTCACATACTCCATTTATATCTGAAGCAATGATTTACCCTTACCTTCTACTCAATTTTATATGTTTTAATATGACTCTAGTACAAATTTGTTGAAATTTTCTTGATCATGATTCTGACTTCTCATGCAAGGGATTAGCTTCCCTTCCTGGCTTTTGGACATTTATAAATTTAATAAATATCTCTAATGTCTTCATCCTGTCCGAGTACTTGTTATAGCCAAGGGTAAAACCATCCAGATTTATAAATAGAATCGGTAACACATAAAATGTGCTGGGGGTGGAGAAGTGATACAAAGGTAATGAAAATTATTTGTTGTTTGTTTTCTTTTCTTTTTTTCCTTGATTAACAAAGGAATGAGACTAGAAGTTTTTTTGAGTTTTCGAGACAGGGTTTCTCTGTGTAGCCCTGGCTGTCCTGGAACTCACTCTGTAGACCAGGCTGGCTTTGAACTCAGAAATCTGCCTACCTCTGCTTCCCAAATGCTGGGATTAAAGGAGTGTGCCACCACCGCCTGGCTGAGACTAGAAGTTTTGAGGATATGAATGATAATATCACTTATGATAATAAAGTTGAGTAAGGAAAGGTGCTATGAAGCAGAGTTTATCAGCCCTGAGAAAGTCTGTGACAGCTGTAGACTCCAGATACTACAGCACAGGCTGAAATGAGAACAGTGGTTTCACCATAACTGTATTTAGACCAGAGCTGCAGAATTAAACATGGAAACTGGCATTGATAAAACCTAAGGCCACTTGATGGAAGAGGGGAGAAAAAAGTGAATAAAATTAATCAAATTAAAGAGTGAGGGATGGTAGACTTTCCTTTTTTATTTTCAAGGTGTGAGTACATACAAATGGTTCAAGTGGTTCAATATTTTTAAATGGTGTGCAAATTCCTTCCTACCCGTTTTGTAAATACTGAATTACCACTTTCGCCAATGTTAGGAAGTGCCTTTATTATATTTTATGTATCTTTCAATTCAAACAATTCCAAATAATAATCTTAACCCTTCTTCCATCTTTGACAGGAAAGAAAGGCTCACTACACACTGTATCTTGAATGCTGTTATTCCCAAGTGTTTGAGAAATCAGCCTTCAGAAACAGTGCTCACCATCCCACCCCAGATATTTAACATTCTAGCTTAGGTCGGGGAAAAAGACATGTAGGTCTCTGGGTAGAGAATATTCTCATGTGCAGCATGGTTCTGCAAGGAATGGCATAAGTGAATTTGAGAACAAAGAGGCCACTGTGACTGGAGGTGAGTGAGAGAAGGGAAGAGGAGGAGAATTAAAATGGCATGGAGCTTTTAGTGGTTGATGTTATTTAAGTGCCGTGGGAATTTATTGAGGACTTTGAAAGGATTGTTTTATAGATAGTAGTGAAAGGGGTGCACGTATGGAAATAAAATGAGCTAAGAATTAATTGGAGTGATATAAACTGTGTTTGTAGCAATGGTGATAGGAAAGTTGTCCATGTCTGGCTTTCCAGAATCAAGAGTTTCTGTAAAGTTAGGAATCTTTTTTGAACCTCTGAGTAAACAGATCAAGTAGGTAATGGGATATATAAGACACAAGTTCTGAGGAGAAGATTTAAGGACCACCAGTAAACTGGAAGGGATCAAATTGTGTGGTACCCCAGAAACCAAAGGAAGAAAAGAATGTTGGAGGTAAAAGTGTCCAGTCAGTGTATCACATTTAATCACTTGAAAATATATATACATACCCTCTTACTGGCGGTGACTGAGCAGTCTTCATTCTCATTTATTAATAAGAATGTTTGCAATCCTTTTTTTCGTAAACTAGTCATCTGTGTACTTGAACAAAGTTTATTCACAAGTAGGAACTGCTGACTGTAGATAGATAGGCAGTGATGATCTGTTGGGTAAGAAGTGATCAGGTGGTACCTCAGTGTTTCTAGTTGTGTGATGTTGAATATGTTACTTTACTTCAGAAACTCAGTTCCATGTTACATTTAGTTAGTGATAGTCTACTTTCTTGGAGGCTTACTCTGAAAAATAAATGTTTAATGGTGAATATATTCTTGCCTTAGGTCCTCAAAAATAATGCCCCCTCATTATTGTTGGATGTGAGGAAATACATTGGCTGAAGTTAGGTTTTTCCCATTGGTGTAGAGATAATATTCACCTCTCCTGGATTCTGTCTCTCTGGGCAGCTTTGCTTGTCATTTTACAGCATTCTTGTGGTATACAAAAAGAAGCATGGTGCCAGGAGTCTTTAAAGTCAGACTCCTGATTCTGCCTGATAACATACTAGGTAAAGGTTTACTATATGTACATGGAATAGCAAATCACAAATTGAAGCCTTAGAGCTTAAATAGGAAGGAGTCGTGCACCCCAGGCAAACACTAGAAAACTGATTGGAGCCAATCCTAGGAAAGAGGCAGAAGGTATAAAATAATTTGGTAGATAATACATTGGAAACAGAGACTTTCTGTGGAACTATAATTTAAAAATGTAAGAACTGAGGGTATAGCTCAGTGCTAGACTCTGTGCTTAGCATGTGAGAAGCTCCTCTTTGGTCCACAGGATAACAGAGCAGACAAGCACATACAAGGCAATTATCCCTTGATATATAAATAGAATTAAATCTTCCAGTGCTTGAGACCTTTAAATAAAATTGGAATAGTATTTGTATATAACCTATTGATATCTTATTACATACTTAGGAAAAAATTACATTTATGTATATATGTGTGTGGGAGTACACAAGAGGAGGCCAAGGGATATCTTGAAGGAGTCAGTTCACTCCTTCCACTGTGTGAGTTCCAGGGATTAGCTCAGGTCATCAGGCTTGGCAGCAAGTGCCTTTACCCACTTAGCCATCTCTGGTTGATCCTCCTATGTACATTATTTACATTATCTTTTGTGTTAATTACAGTGCCTAGTACAGTGCAATATTCCATAAATACCTAATGTTCTCTATCACTCGGGGAATGATGGCAAATGGAAATTATCTGTGTATGTTCAAAAGTCATAATTATTCTCTCCTTACAGTATTTTTCATCTGAGTTTATTGGATCTATACATTTGGAACCCTTGGGAATATATGTTTTTATATGTCTATATATATTTTGAGGACTTTACTGTGTTTGCTCAAGAGAAATCCTCCTAATTGTACAACAAACACATTGCAAAGTGAATGCCACTTATTAATGCTTTCTTATTCTTTCACAGATTTAAATATAATTATTATATATTATAAAATTTCTAAAAGCTGAGTCAAAAAGCACATACTTTGATAATTCACCAGCTATTATTATCTCTGTCCCATATTCTTGCCTATTCTTGTTTAATTTGGCATGATTCTATCTTAGACTTTATCACTTTTTTTTATATTTTTATCAAGTTAGAAAAAATTATAAAATATTTGTATAAACCTAGGAGTGGGGAAAAATATCTCATTTTGAAATTAGTATGAGTTTTAGGATTCTGCATTTGTAGTTGCATCGGATCTGATACAGTTCTTTCAAACCAAAGGAAAACAGTGATTTCTACACAGATCTATGAGAAACGTCCATTTTAATGTTTACAATTTTAAAACCAATTTAAATAAATTATAAATAAATTACATGTTGATAAAATAAACTCCTATGTCACTATATAAAATCTGAATTGTAACACTGGGAATGTACTCCGGTGTAGATACTGCCTAGCATGTGTGGGCAGTTGGGTTTGGATTTGATCAGGAGCTCTAGGGGATTGTTCAGGGAGAAGTTGAAAATATGTTCTTACAAATAAAGTGGGAGCCATAGGAAAATAACTACAAAAATGGTACATGCTTTTGTCAGTGCCTTAGGGTTTTTATTGTTATGATGAAACACCATGACTAAAGCATTGTACATATTACAGTTCATTGAGGGAAACTAAGTCAGGAACTTTAACAGGGCCGGAACCTAGAGGCAGGAGCTGATGCATAGGCCATAGGGGAGCAAAGGTGCTGCTTATTGACTTGCTCAGCTTGCTTTCTTATAGAATCAGGACCACCAGGCCAGAAATGGCACAACCTACAATGGGTTGAACCTTTCCCCATTAATTAGTAATTAAGAAAAGACTTGCCTATAGCCCTATGTGTGATAGTTGTGAAAACTCCAAGGGCTACTTGTAAAGTTTTAACAAGTTAAATATCTAAGGTCTTTTCCTTAGAGATAGCGTCACCTAAGTGTGCAATGAGATGAGAAAGAAGCTCCTTCTTAGGAGCTTCGATGTCTTTCATATGAGTACTGATTCTGTTCCCTCCCAAAGGCTGCATCTCTGTTATTATTATTATCATTATTATAATAGTATTATATAATTATATAATATATTAATATTATATAATTATAATATATTAATATTATATAATTATATTATTATTATTACTATTATTATTCACTTTACATCCCACTCAGTGCCCTTCCTCCTGGTCACCCCTGCCACAGTCCTCTTTCCCTCTCCCCTCCTCTTCTCCTCTGAGAGGGTGAGGCTCCCCTGGGTATCTCCCCACCCTAGAACATCAAGTCTCTGCAAGGCTAGGCACATCCACTCCCACTGAGGCCAGACAAGGCAGCCCAGCTAGAAGGACAGATCCTATCTATAGGCAACAACTTTTGGAATAGCTCCCTACTCCAGTTGTTTGAGACCCACAAGGAGACCAAGTTGCATATCTGCTACATGTGTGTGGGGAGGCCTAGGTCAAGACCATATATGCTCTTTGGTTAGTGGATCAGTCTCTGAGAGCCCTGAGGGTCCAGGTTAGTTTACTCTGTTAGTGGAGTTCCTATCCCCTTCAGAGACTGCACCCCTTCCTATTCTTCCATTAAGAATCCCCAAGCTCCATCCACTGTTTGTCGTGGGAGTCTGCATCCATCTGAGTCAGCTGCTGGAGGGAGCCTCTCAGGTCAGCCATGCTAGACTCCTGTCTATAAGCACAACAGAGTATCGTTAATAGTGTTAGGGATTGGTGATTGAGCATGGGATGGGTCTCAAGTTGGGCGGGTTATTGGTTGACCAGTCTCTGTTCCATCCCCATGCATGCATTTCTTGTAGAAAGGATAAATTTTGGGTCAAAGGTTTTGTGGTTGGGTTGGTTCCTCCACTTGGGTTCCTGCATGGCTACAGGAGGAAGACCACATCTCTAAATACAGTTGCATTGAGGATTAACGTTCAACATGAATTTTGAAAGAAATACTATATTAATTACTTTTCTCCTTGTTGTGATTAAATACCTAATAGAAAGAATCTGTAGAAAGGTTTTACTTTTTGGTTTTCTTCTTGGTTTTATATAAGGTATAGTCCTAGCATGTCAGGGAAGGCCTGGGAGTTGGAGGGCCTGCTCTGTGGTAACAGGGGCATAGGGTCTGACTTCTTTAAAACTAGGGAGATAGGAAAGCAGAGAGCTGAACCATAAGCAAGGCAAAACTCTTAAGTCTCAAAAGCCCATAAGCCTTTGCCATCTAGACCTGATGCCTTAAAAGTTTCATGAATTCCTCAAACAGGATTCAGACACATGAGGATATTGGATGGCATTTACTGTCCAAGCTACAAAAAATATCTTCTTTTAAGTCATACCAGAGAGCCAAAGAAATTAAAGGCATGCTACATAGTGGTATGTAGAGATTGAAATAAAAAGGATGGTGGGGAGTTGGGCAGTAGGAAAGTAATGTAAAATTGGAGAAAGTTCAATTTTTGGAAGGGAAACATATTTGTTTTATTGGAGTTAGGGTTGATATATGCGTTTACCCAGGGTCAGTATATCATTTCCTAACAATAATTGTTCTTAAAATTACTTAACATTTGGGGCTAAGGAAATAGCTCACTGGTTTAAGCTCTTACCAAGCAAGTGTGAAGACTGGAGTTCAAATCCTAGAAACCCAACATACACACTGGGTAGATATGGCTGTCTGCTCAGAATTCCAGCCCTGGGAGGTATGACTATCAAGACAGGCCATTTCGGAAAGCTCTAGGCTTAAATTTGAGAACCTACTTCAATAAATATTGAGGAAGAGTAATTGAAGATGACTCCCAGCACCAGCATCAGGCTGTCACGTGAATGTGCACTCGTGTGCACACTCATGACTCCACACACATGAGAAAGAAGTGAATGTGCACTCGTGTGCACACTCATGACTCCACACACATGAGAAAGAAAATTAACATTTTCTCCAACTGAAAATTGTAAGATACACATGCATAAATTTTACCATCTTAAGCATTTAATAAGTCTAGTATATATACGCAGTGTTGTACAGCCAGCACCACTGTTCATCCATAAAACTGAAATGAAGAAATACTGACCAGTAACTCCTTCAGTGCTCCACCCCAGGCCCTAGCAACTACTTCCCTTACTCACTCTTATGATTTCTGCTACTGAAAGAACCTCATATAATTGAAATCACAATGTTTATACTTTTGTGAGTGGCTTATTTTACTTAACATATTGTCTTCAAGGTTGATCCACACTGTAGCAGGTGTCAGAATTCCCTTCTAACAGTATTATATTGTGTGTACCATATTTTAAATTCATCTGCCCATGAACACTTATATTGTTTCCTTTATATTGACTATTGATAGTAATAGTGATTTATCTATGTTAGCTGCTTTTCTGCCTCAAAATTGCTGAAGTTATTATTCAAGTAAAATAATACTTCCAAGTGTTTTATGCTGGTTGTGTTTGAGAATTATCCCCTTTGACAAAATCTCTATTTCACATTCTCAGAAATTATCACACATTGTACTGTTTTTATTGTGGAGTCAGGTAATGTTGAATATAATTATCTTCAGGTGGAGAGCCAAAAGACTACAGTCTAGACTATGAAAGAACACAGGTGATTCAAAGGTTAGCTGAAAGATGAGAGTTCATTTGTTTTCTAATTTACTTATTTTTAAACCTTTGCTGCAATCTTTATAAATGAAAGTACAAATCTCTTTATGCTCTCCTGATTACAATAAATTATCAGCTTATCCAAATTGCCTGCTATAAATACAAAACACTTAACTGGAACCATCCCTCATATAAAAGCATATGGTTTCTGTTTGTGGAGCTGCAGTAACTAGAGTAGCCACTAACCACCTGCTTAACAAAGTACTCAGCTCTACAAAGGAAAGCAAGTCACACTTCATATTTTTCATAAACTGGCAGAGAAATCTTGTTAAGAACTCTTAATGCCTCAGTCATGCAAATGTGTAGCATTTTTCTGGTAGGACTACTCATTGAGGATTTAATAAATGATTTTATGAAGGAAGTTTAAGTTTCTACCTTTTCTCATTAAGTTGAAGTTTTCTATTGAAAATGTACAATAAAGTTAGATACAACATGAGGCTGGATATTTGGAATGCCATCTATTTTTTGGTGAACAAATACTAAGTTGTTATATTCGTTCTTGGTTCATATTTATTTTAACTGCTTTTAAAGAAGAGTTATTGATTTATATGGCAGATAATAAAAGTAAAATTTAGGCATTTATTCCAAAATAATGAGTATGAGAACAAAAGTATTCCCTCCATCCCCTCCCCCTCTCTTGCAAAAATATTCTTCCTACTGTTTTGTCCTGTGAGCATAGAGCCAGTGTCTTGGCAGGACTCCAAACCAGAACAGCTGTGAGGAACTGTACAGATGAGGGCGGGGATTTAAAGAAAATGAAGTTTTTCCGAGAACGTTTTTCATTCTTTGTCTCAGATCAAGTTGATTGTACAGCAGAGTTGAAAATTTCAGTGGTGTGTGTGTGTGTGTGTGTGTGTGTGTATGTGTGTGTGTGTTACTTTCTCAGAGATGAGTCCTCTGACTGTCCATCTAGAGTCCATTTAGAGTACCATTTAGAGTACCACCCTAAACTATTACATCATCCTTTTCTCACTGCTTTATTTTTTCCCTCTTCTACTGTCAGGGAAGCTACAAACTATTTGTTTATTTTAGCTTCTATGAGATTAGGTACTTTTTTCTTCCTAGTATCTGTAATATTTAAAACTTAAAAATGAAAATGGATTTTTATCAAATTTCTATAATGTTGGAGTATCCTTTGGAATTGATGTATAATATTTATGTTCATTTCCAAGGAAATACAGGATTTTAAAGATAATATATTTATACTCACATGTTTGTTTCTTACATGTGAAGCTCTTAGAAAAATGTCTAACACATGGCAAATGGTTAATAAATTCTATTATATACAGAATCACAGAAAATTATATGCTTGCTTTTTCAAAGTGGCATTTTGTTTGATCCTTAGTCCACATGCTATTTCTTTCATTTTCAAATTCAGGGCATCAGAATCAAAGACTTTAGTGTCAGGCATGTCAAGCATATTTTTGGGTAGATAGAGCCTGACGTCAGTGCCAGAACTGACAAAAGAATCTTTAATTTGTGTATTTAGTTATAGTTTTTCCTCTTTGTTTTAAATGCTTGCCATGATAGGGAAAAGCATGATAGAGGTTACAAAGTCTTATGGGCTCATTCATGCAGTGGCTTATTGCATTTGTTTAGTTTATGAATCTTACCGAAGCTCAAAGGACAAATTTGAAAGGTGAAATTTATCACTTCATTGATGTTTTTTAACCAAGCCTCAGTCATTCTGTTTTACCAATAAAGACTCAAGCCAGATGCTAGGATGAAACCTGCTAACTCCTCTCTAGGCAGAGAGCTCTCAGCCGACCTTCCTCCTCAGCTGACATCCCAGAAGGAATTCCCTCTCTCACTCCCACCTTCCTGACTCCCTCTGATTTTTTCTTTTCCTTTTTTTATTATGTATTCACCTTACATCCCGACCACAGCTCTCCTTTCTTCCCAGTCCCATCCTCACATACCCATCTCACCTCCTCAGAATGTTGAACCTGTCTTTACTTTCTCAGAGATGCTTCCTCTGACTGCCCTGACATCAAGTCGCAGCAGGACTAAGTGTGTCCTCTCCCACTGAGACTAGACAAGGCTGCCCAGCTAGAGAAAGGAGATCCAGAGGCAGACAGCGGAGTCAGAGACAGCCCCTGCTCCAGTTGTTAGGGTACCCTCATGAAGACCAAGAAGCTACACATCTACAAATATGTAGGGGGCCTAGGTCTAGCCCATGTATGCTCTTTGGTTGGTGGTTTAGTCTCTGTGAACCCATGGGCCCAGATTAGTTGACTCTGTGGGTCTTCTTATCGTGTTCTTGATCCTCCAACTCCCTCAATCCTTACCCCGGCTCTTCTACAAGTCTCCCAGGGAGCTCTTCCTAATGTTTCCATCAGGTTCTGGATGACTCTCCGCAGAAGACATGTACATATTCAATTCCTGTCAACTGGTTGCTTGCTCCGCCTCTTGACCTATAGTTGACTTTATTTAATCCTGTTTACAATTTTCAAGCAGAAAGCTCTTGAATTAAAAGTGTGCTAAGGCTGAGCCATACCACAACTAAAAACAGGTTTCTCCAGTAAATAACACAATCGCAGGGTTCACATTGTGATCAAATATCCTGCAGCACTTTATTCATTTGTTTAAAGTTTCACGTACTTCATTAGGAAAAACATATACTCTGGAAAAAGCTAGGTAGTGAGTCAAATATTTAGAGGTCATTGTCTCTCATGCTTCCTGTTAACTTGAAAAAAAAATTGTCAAATGACATTTTATCATCGAATAAGGTTAGAGAAAAGCCCTTTCTGCTCTGTAGAGTGATAGTCCTGTTGTGAGGCCAGCTATTTATTTCTCTGCAATAGCAGAGATTATAGGGTAAGATGAGCCTTATTTTGTGTAAAGCCATCTGGTGATGAATCAGCCAGCTGATTTGCAGAGCGTAAGGATGGACTATCCTTAACATGTGGCCTAGTTCAAGTAATTCCATGCATTAATTATACACTAGGTATGCAATATAAGAAAGCAAGATTTTTGGCATGGATTGTGCAATGCACTCTTTCATAGTTTTGTAGCAATGCTGTTGTCTGTCTCAGAACTCCATCATAATTTGCATCAGTCAGGTCCCTCTTGACATCAGTTCTCAATTGAGTTACATGTAACTACAAGCAGCGTTTCGAAAGTTTATTTTTTAAATAACAATATAGTGATGGGTTTAAATAACAATGTAGTAATGGGTTTCCCCTGGCATTTTCACATATGCTTCTTTTTCTTTGATCGTTCTTTACTTCCTTCCCCCATCCCCTGCTCGCTCTTTCTTTCTCTAACCCTTAGATCCCATTCCACATTTATAACATATACTCTAGTAACCTCTTTTCCTCTTCTCCAGAAGACTCCTCTGCGCTTCATAGCCCTCCTTAGTCTCATGCCCCCCCCC
>JADRCC010561562.1:0-14078 GCA_019843855.1 Hylomyscus alleni
AGAAAAGGCTTTAGCATTTTTCATCCCCTCATACTTTCCTCTAGGATCACAGTTGTTATTATTCAGGGTTTTGAAAAAGAAACACAGTCAGGTCAGGGAAAAGGCCCACAGAATGTTTGTGCCAGTGGACACAAATGTGAAAATACTGTTTATAATCCACGGTGGGCCACTCTGTGTCATTTATCTTCACTTGCATGAGGAGTCAGATAAGTCACTCATGACTCCGCTAGCCTTGATCCACCCTTCATCACTACACTTATGGAGATAAATGCCACAGCTATCATATGGCCTTTCAGAGTAGATATTCAGATTAGTAAGAGGAGAGGTCAGCCTGATGCTATTATTTAAAAGTGAAGAACAGTTGGAGTGTACCATTTCCTGTGCTCACACATCTTGTTCTGGCTCAGCATTATCTGCTATAGAAATGAATGTGTATTATCTGTACATTGGTGGATCTTAGATACCTCTTAATTTCAACTGAAAATACCATTTTCAAGTAAATGCAAACCACTTATACTGTATTAATAAATGGATTAATTGGGCTGGAGAGATGGCTCAGTGGTTAAGAGCACTGACTGCTCTTCTGAAGTTCCTGAGTTCAAATCCCAGCAACAACATGGTGGCTCACAACCATCCATAATGAGATCCGAGGCCCTCTTCTGGAGAGAGCTACAGTGTACTTATGTATAAATAAATCTTAAAAAAAAAATAAATGGATTAATTAATGGGAGGCTTTGTTATCTGAGTGATCAGAGGCAAAATGAAAAGAATACAGTGGAAGTAAATAATAAGCAAGTATTATTTTACTGAACAAGTCACATGTGAAAGGACCAAGTCACAAAAAAGAAAAAAAAAAGGAAAAAATGAGCAAGACATGACATTTGAGCTGAGATATTAGAGAAAACAGTGTGGAAAACTTTGCTTTATAAAAGAAAGAGCTGTGACACCAGTGGGGTATAGTGCTACAGTGAAGCAAATGGGTTCTTTCTCTCCTCCCATTCACCTTCCCCTTCTCATCTGATAAGGGAGACCTCCCCCCACCCCCGGTACAACATCAAATCACTGCAGGACTAGGCAATCCTCCCCTAATGAGGCCAGAAAATGCAGCCCAAGTAGGAAAACTAGATCCACAGACAGGCAACAGATTCAAGTACAGCTCCACTCCAGTGTTTTGGGGACCAGTGTGAAGACCAAGCTGCATCTGTTACATATTTGCAGGGAACAAATGGGGAACAAATGTATAATATTTTAAAGTACTTGGTAATACATTTGTTGTTACTAAATTTAAGTTAAAAAATCTGGGTGCATATGGAAATATATATATGGAAATATAAATATATGAAAAAAGTAATAGCTAATATATATGTACATATAGAAATACATGCATATATACATATGGTAACTGATGCTACTTTGAGCAATGAACAGAGGAAAATACAATTGATACAAGTTTGATAGGACTATGTCTCTGGAGGAGAGACTGAATAGGGTTAAATATAGCAAAAAATGGAATATTGAATTGGAATATAGCACAGTCTAATTTTTCAAAGAAAAAAGAATGGCTCAGGAGATAATTTTGGAGCTGTCTAGCATCTTGATAACAGAAATAATATCACATAGGTGTTGGGTTAATTGTAGACTCTGAAGAGGAATTATACAAATGAATGTGGCCTGCGTTACTATGAAAATCAATGTTCCCAACAAAGTGCTCTGTACATGTTTTAGTTCATAACTGAGTAGGTTATATTGCTCATAAAATATTAAAATATTTTCAATGTGAAAATTGTGTTTGAATGTAAACTTTTATAGTGGACACATTAATTGTGTCCTTTCAAGTGATGGACTTAAGAAAGTGGTTGCATATACTAATCTGAAAGCTAGTTAAATTCAATAGCCAATATCAAATTAATTAGGGACAAGTCAAGAGTACCCGCTTTCCCCATATCTATTCAATATGGTACTCAAATTTCTAGCCAGAGCAATAAGACAACAAAGGCGATCAAAGAGATACAAATTGGCAAAGAAGTCAAGGTATCACTGTTTGCAGATGGTATCAGAGTATACGTAAGTGACTCCAAAAATTCTACCAGCTAACTTCTACAGCTGATGAACAACTTCAGCAAGTTTTAGATTCTTAAGTAGTTTGTAGATGCCATATAAAGCCATTGTAGTGTTGTTTAGTTTGTGAATTTAGAGTTAATCCAATGTTCTAGCATGGTGATACTCAAGGTTCCAGTAGTCCATGAAGTAAAACATTTGTAGCAGGTATACAACAAAGTGACCACTGTGTAATTAGAAAAATGAATAGAGTCAAGTGTGGGATGTTTTTCAAAAAGGACTGATTGGTATGTATGTAAAATGCTACTATGTAAAATGCTACTGGACTTTGATGAATATGGAAATTGAGAATGGGTTACATGATTCAGCAATAAATAGATGTTTTTCCCTTGTATCTTTTGGTTTTCACATCACACAGTTCTTGCTATCTCCTGTGCTTTCCTCAACGTACTGTTAGTACCATGTCCATCAACTTATAGTCCATGCTTCAAATGTGCAGATAGTCAAGATTTCTCACAAAATTAAGATTTACTAGCAGTTATTATGAAATTAAGTTTACATATTTTTCAGATTAATAACTTTAAAATTACATGTTATCACTAAGAACTCTTTCACTAAAACTCAGTTTTATTTGCTTAATGCTAACGTTGTCTAGTAGTAGTGAATTGCTTTGTAACCATGTTTATTTTATTATCTGATCAAAATGAAGCCATCACACACATTAAAGCACCCACTTTTGAAACTCAGCCATTGAGCTATGTTCATTTCTTCCTCACTGCTTAAAGATTCAAATATGTTCGCTCCCACTCAGCATTCTCTCCCATCCTCCTACCAAGAGAATTCTTGCTGATGTCATTACCCAGACCAGTGTTTGATCTCGATTTCTGATTGGGGGATTTCCCTATATGCAGTTGCCTGTCTTTCATCTCAGTACAATTTTGCATACCAATATGCGTTCAAATTTGAGATACATTACTGTAAGTATTAGGATTAAAAGGTATTTGTTTGCTTAAGTTCTTGCCCTGACTCTCACCTCTTGCCCTCCTTCTTCCCCTCCTTTCTCCTCCTCTCTGTGTGATCATGGTCAGCCTCTACTTCTTTACCTTCTCTCTTTCCCTCTGTTTTTCTACAATAAAGCTCTAAAACCAAAAAATTAAAAAAAAAGTATTTGTTTTTTACAGTTATACTAGAAAAAACACAGATTCTATTGTCTAGTGTACCATTGCTTGATACACTGTGTGGTTCTTAAATTTTGACTCTACTTTCCATTCTCTTTGCTTAATGCTTCTTTAAAGAAAATACGTGTATTTTTCTGGTTTTTAGATCTAGGAGAAAAAAATACTCCAATAAAATTTGTAGCAGATGCTTATGTTAAACTCTTGACATGTCACTTGGCATTTCTAATTGGATGATGTTTAACTCTTAACTGCCCATTTATTTTAGGCATTATCTGATTTGATCTATGAGGTGATTATGACTAGAGCACTCTATCAGAAAGAAATATTGACTTGTGTAAGTTCACAAATCTAATAAATGAAAACCAAGTGTGTACTGCAGATGTGAATCCAAATGCATGTTTTTCCTGTCATTAGAAAAGTGCATTATTCCAAATGGCCAGTGTTTAAAATAGATGCCTTGGCTTTCAGCCCAGAGCTGTGTTAAAAT
Organism: Hylomyscus alleni; assembly: GCA_019843855.1. Taxonomy (NCBI): domain Eukaryota; kingdom Metazoa; phylum Chordata; class Mammalia; order Rodentia; family Muridae; genus Hylomyscus; species Hylomyscus alleni. The sequence continues at coordinate 3,724 of JADRCC010561562.1, forward strand.
ACAGTGGTGATTCAATAAATATTGTCACCAGTGATCTCTGTGTTGTTGGTCATGGCAGATCAACGGATAAGGTTTATTTTTTTGTTTTTTGTTTTTTAGGTTGGCAAACACGTTGCCTATTTGCTTCACAGAGACCCCAATGGAGAACAAGGTGGGTGATGATTCATGCTCAATGTTTCCCACAATATGCTGAACACCACAACAGGAGCTTAAATAAACTGTCTCATATGCTGTCAAATCCAATAACTAAAATGATAGACTTCCCTCACTACAACAATTTGTGGGAAGTTCAGCCACTATGAAAAGAGACTGAATTAAAGCAACAACAACAACAACAACAAACCCTGCAAAATAGCAGGAATAACCTATCTACTGAGTCTTATTTTCTGATTTTGTGTAGGTTTCCCTTTGAAACAGGCTTCGTGCTTTCTGATTCAACTACTGAGATAACTGACCTTGAGATTAGCTTCTCTTCTGAAACCCTCATCCTTCAGGATATTGTGCAGAATAAATACTATGCCTAGGTCTTAGGGTTCATAAGTGCAATTGCTTATGTGACTCTCCTCTGAGAAAAGCCCTGATACACCACCCATTGTATCTCATCCTATGAATAGCCATCATTCTCTCTCTCTCTCTCTCTCTCTCTCTCTCTTTTACACACACACACACACACAAAAAAAAAAAAACACATTTTTTTTAACTTTCTGTTACCACAGCACCCACAATGACAATCCTACTTATAGAGGCCAAAATTCAGGAGGCAGCAGACTGGATAAAGACACTTTCTTTATGACTATGCACCCCTTTGTCTCAATAAATTTTAATATAACTTGAGGAGGCCAACTTTTATCCAGTGCCAGTAAATCATGTTCATCCCACATTACTGTGTAGTGACCAAACCAGTCAGTTATTAGTCTGGGAAAAGTATATAATTAAAGAAGGGGGTAGTGTATAATATTCCTGCTTTCTCTATCCCTTAGCACAGGCAGTAATACTGTGTAGGTTTAAAAAAAAATGATTCATTTGCTTAGTGAAAGAAGGAAGAAATGAATAAATCCATCAATCGGATGGTTCTCTGTGGCCAAATTAAAGATCAGACAGAGAAATTCTGATTCCTTGAAATCATTTTTTTTCCTTGTGACTACAAGGCATAATGCCCTGAAAATGTTTGTTTATTTTGGAAGGCAAAAGCTGATCTGCAGCTATTTTCTTTATTTTTATATTCAAATGCCTATAAAACAGAAAAGCACTGGAGACCTATTCATTGCTCACAAATGATCTATAGGGTAATAATGTGCTGGCTTTTCCAGCTGTGCTGCACTTTGGTACTATCTTGGGTTTAATTGAAAATATGCTGTGACCTTGGTTTTGTTCACTGGGCGAATGGGGGCATATAATTGGCATGAAGCCTCCAAAGAACTCTCTTTTCAATGAATGTCATTTGGTTAATTTGGGGTTCGCCTGAGGGAAATAATGTGTGAAGTCCTGTAAATACAAGGCGCTTTTTATTCACATGGAATTAACATGAATTTAACAATGTTTTTTAAAATCAACATTTTATTTTGCAAAACCTATTTGTTGATTCCTAAATGCTATCAGTATTATAATAGTATTGTCCTTAGCATTCTCCTGTTCCATTATAATTAAACAGCTTTAGGACTACAGTCCAAAAATGTCTGTGCTCCATCTTAACTTAAGGAGTTTCCATAGAAACTGTGGGCAGAAAGTTTAACCGACATTTATTGGGTTTGAGGCTATACGGAGTTTTGATATCTCTATTTTCCTCTCCACTATTCTGTATATGAATCTTCTTAGTTTTATTAAACCCTTGAAAACATCACTTGCCCCAAGTCTGCTCCTCCCTCTCCTCATCCCTCAACCTTCCTCCTCTTCCCCCTCCTCCTGCTTTTCCTCTTCTCTGTCCCTTATTAACATTGAGGAAGTAATTTGGACTCAGTTAGATTTAACAAATGCAATAATACTAAAATGCACTCTGATACTTAAGTGTAATTGTGTTATTAGCTGGAAATGCTTTTCTTCAAAAATAAAAAGAATTGAGAGTGAAGTTTACCAATGTAATGCATGCTGGCAGGAAGGAAACATTGGTGGCTGGTTGCAAGTTTGTGGTGCATGCGTTGAGATCCACTTTCTTCTCTGGCTGTGAGTATCCCTTGATTTATTCCAGCAATATGGAAAGTTTTTCTTAGCTTCAATTTTCAGAAGGGAGCAGAGTTACAGTGTGATCATATTAATCCAGGAAAATGGAATAGTTGTTCCAGGAAAGAAAATAAAACAAATGTACTATCAGGACTTAGCGACTTTGTTAGGTGTTTTGGTCTCCTAATACACTTCACTGAACAGCAACGAAGTTGATGGCACAAGTTTAGACCCCACCCCAACTGATTATAACAATGTTGGTTGGTATGGAAGCATGCCATTTTAGTTTCACAATAACAATATGAATGTGAACACATCTGACCCATGGTGTTTTAATAATATTAAAGGTAATAAACCTACTATGTTTTGGGCAGCAGCCTGTCACCCTTGATACTGAGGAAGCTTAGTTAAGATAGTCTCAATTTCAATATCTGTCTGATCTATAGAATGAGTTCAGGCCAGTCCAATCTATACAGTGAGTTTAAGGCCAGCCTAGAAAATTCAGTGAAAGCTTGTCTCAACATAAAATATAAAAACAAGGGTGAGGGGCTGGTAATATAGCTAAATGCTAGACCCTAGGATCTGGATTAAATCTCTACTGGGGTGTCAGGGAAGGAATTAATCATCAATTCCATAGTAAATTATAATAGCAATCTTTCTCTGTGGCTTCATAAAGAAATTGCAAAAGGAGTTTGTGCTTTATGCAAAGTTTCTATAGGTATTTGGAAACACAATATATAATCAGCACATATACATTACAGAAGTTAAAGGGAAAGATTTAAACAGACATAGGACCAGTCACTAACTACACCACTGGGGAGAAATGTCAAACTTGCAGTATTTGTTCCTCATCTATATGGTGGCATCATGAGTCTTACTTCTTGAACCTGTTCTGGAATAGCCAACTGTATATGTTAACAACTTAACTTCTGTGAAAATGTGTACTATGAGCTGTAACTTCTGTCAGTCTCACTCTCTCCATTTTTCTGATGCTTTTCCTTCTCAATATGGATTCAAAGTATAGAAATAAAAGTAAACAAAAGCAATCTCCATGTTTAACTTAATATATATATAAATATATATATATATATATTTAGTTTAAAATAATCTCATTAAAAGTTTATAAAAATTAAAATAACGTGAAAGCAATGGCAAAAGAAAAAAACTCTACTGAGTAGGATACAAAATAGAGCTTCAGAGTGGCTAAGAATTTGATCCTAGTATCCTGAGTGAGATAGCTGACTTTATCCTATTTCTAGGAGTCCTTTTCAATTCTAGAAGTCTCAATTACTCCTAATTTAGCTCTTCTCTTTCAAGATGTAAGGGCTAAATTCCAACTGATATGTCTTAGAGTTCATCCTTCTAGTGGAGATGAAAGGAAGATAGTTTGTTGGGTTGGAAGTGAAGAAAGGAGAGGACAGATATGTGTATCTATCTCAGACCCATGACGAGAGGCCTCTCCATACTCCCAAAGAACTGACAAATGAAGCCACAGGATGGACAAGGTGTTGATTTTGTATAGCAATATGATTAAGCACTGTAGGTTGGAGAAAAATAATGAGAAACAATGCACTCAATACATTCTTTTTAAAGAACCAAACAATTTAAGTTTCACTGGCAAAGGATGATAGATAACTGAAGAATTAAGAATTGTTATGATGAAAATATGAGAAAGTACAGCTAGAACCAAGCTCAAGGAAATATAATTCCTGGTAAGAGCAGTTGCTTGTAAACCACCATCAAGACATGAACCCATGGGAAAACACAAGTACATAGGGTTAACCTGGAGAAACATTGTCTTATTTTATCATTGTGTGGGTTATTGGTATTCCTTTTACTGCTGTGTGCCTACACCTGCTTCATTAAGATATTCCTTCTGTATTACTGTTAGAATTGTCTTAAGCTACCATCTCCATTTTAAGTTAGATATCTAATTTAAACGTAGATAATAGAATGCCTAAAACCACACAGATAGCCCTACAGATAGCCGTGCCACTCAACTCAGTGCCAGCGTATAAATCAAACAGCCCCTCTGTCTCAGAATTCCCTTTTATTTGGATTCCTCACATATATAATGTGATCCATGACACCATTGACAGCATATCAGTGAGGTTTAATTTCTCCTTTTAGTTCTTAGATGAAAATTAATTATAACTAGAAGCTGATACTTGTCATCCATGAATTAAATGCATCCACTTGGATGTCTTCATGTTAGTTGACAAGCCAACAAAGTTGGAGAAAACCTCAGAAACTCCAGAAAACTTTAGAAATCTCCACTGTAGGTGAAGGCTATAAGCAGTTTGTGGCTGTTGAGAGGAAATAAGTAGTTGTCTCCAGAGACAAAGTCTCTCATGAGTTATCTAGGCCCAAGTAGTCAAGTGGGCATCCCTAACCACATGAGCCTATAGATGATACTAATTTGACTAGGTAGGTTTGTGTGTGTGTGTGTATGTGTGTGTGTGTGTGTGTTCAACATTAATCATCATAGAAGAAGTCATCAGAGTTGATGGAGAAAAGAGTAAGAGTAAGAGAGGAGAGACAGAGCAGTAGAAGCATGTAAATACAGTTTATTCATGTATGAAATTCTCAAAAAACATGAAAGATTTAAAAACTGTGAAAGAAACAGAGTAAATACTTAGAGAAATGACTCTGGAAATGTTTTAATAGAACCTCATATACAATCCTAAATTGTGGACCAGATTTTACCTATAGAAAGAACTGGTTTTCAAAACCTGGCATTAGAATTTTACATGTTTGTGCATGCCTGTTCTAGTCCTGTTCATTTGACAGTTGAAGCTTTGAGAGTGGGAATAGGGAATTCAGTATCAATAGCCATACTCACCATCATTTACTTTATTTTTGTGGTGATTTTTTTCTTATTTTTTATTAACCTTTATCTTTCTTCTATGTGCTTGGCGTAGAAATAAAGCATATATTGTCTATAGAATGGTAGAGAAAGTCTGAGTTACATTATTCTCACCCAAGATCTGGAATATCCATATTCAACTGTGCCTTGTGCTTTCTAAAAACGATTCTTGTTCTTTTTCTGTTGCTTGAGTGTACGCAGTGTATTGTGACCACATTCCCCTCTTCTGTTACCTCGTTTCCCCTCCCACAACTTGTGACCCACTTATTCCTCACAACCAGTTCTACTTCTGCCTCTATCTTTCTCTCTCTTCCCTCTCCTCTTATGTGCATGTATGTTCATGAATGTGTGCGCTTATTTTGCACATCCTGTGCAATTGCTATTATGTGTCATTGCTATTATGTGCCCATAATTGCCCTTGTGATGCCAGATCTAGGAGACAGCATTTTATAATCAGCCTCCCCATCCTCTGAATCTTTTTAAAATGGAATCTTTTTTTTTTTAAAATGAACTCTACAGAGAACAAAGACAGATGGTGGGAGAAGGAAGCAAGAAGGAATTTTTATCTAACGTAACAAAAGCAGATTAAATACTGATGAATCAAAGAGCAGCATACTCTGGCCTCCTCCCTCCTTGTCCCTTCCAGATGCTGAAGGCTACTTGGTTGTTTAATACTTTTCATGCACGTGTCTAATTGTTTCTTTCATCGTCTTTACTGCAAAACGTTCTTTAGAGGCACAGTGAATACCGAAACACATAAGGTGTTTTTACTTGGTAAGGTACTAGGTTAAGTGAAACTCATTAGTATTAGAACTGAGTCCTCAGCTTGAAATGTTCCATGGTAACTTGAAAGCAAATCCAGGGTTGTGCAGTGGGGCAACTCACTTCCAATACGCACAACCTAAGGCTAATGTGAACGTTGGGCCGCCTTAAAAACAATAATTAAGAATCCAATTTTCAGATGTCTGCATTTTCTGAATGGTTCCCTCTTTTGTGGTCATTAAGGTGAAACAAAGAAATCACGGATTCCAGTCATTTCCATTATCTGACTTGTCATCACCAAGGTTTCCTCATTATGCACTGTTAACAGGGTTGAGGTTACTTGAAACCAGTTTCCAGTTCCAATTAAGAGGACATCCCTGCTATCTGCATTCTGATTAAATGTGTTGCCTGGAAATCACAGAAAGAGTCTATTCTATTTCCTCCCCTTGCTTAGATCTCATAGACACAGACTCAATTAAAGAGTCTCCTTAAAAGGCTTCTGTGGGTCATTTTACTGAATTTATTAAACTCCTAAGCCAAGCTAAACTATAAGAATTGTGAGCTACAGATTCAGCAGGAACGTAAACTAGATTTCCAGGACTTGTCCCTTCTGTGTTTTAGACAAATACTGCACAGAACTCAGAACATCTAATAGCATGAGCTCATGAGTTCTGGCGAAATAGAAATATGAGTCTCCGAAGTGAAACTTCCAAGGTAGATTCAAAAAATTATGACATTGTATCAGGCTGTATTTTAAGATCATGGAACCTATCCTAGGCCATCATTGTTTCAGAAGTTTTCATAGAGGACACTCTTAGTTTCCTGTTCCCAATATGTACTAGTGATGCCTTGCTCTGCCTTAAATATGCTCTAATCAGTTTCCTACCTTCCTCTAAGACTAAGCAAGTCTCTTCAATCCCTGTATTTAGAGAACACACAACTGCATGTGCATTTTCACCACTTGGAATTATTTCATGCCACGTATTCCATGCTGTGTAGTAATACACTTCACTACACAGCCTCCTGACTCATGTTCATATTTACGTTTATGCACTGGCCTCCTAACTGGTATTTGTTTTCCAACTACTCATTTTCATCCCAATTCTTTACCTTCCTCACTACTAGTACAGTTACAACTATGTTAAAATTTTTCTAGTGTTTTGTGTAAATCCTTGGGCAATCACTTTTCAATTGTAGTATGCTGTAAAATCCTTAACAGAAGCTAAGTAGTTGTAAGTGATAATAGGTTAGTACACTGCCTGACTCTCATTGGCTACTCAACAAGCATCAGAAAGGGCAATGTATGTCTGTCTCTCCTTCAGCATGCTAGATGTTTTTCTCATTCAGATCAAGATATGCTACTATATCTCAGGGCTGCATGGCTGTACTGACTGGATAAACCCTGCTGTTTCTCTCTGAACTAATAATTATCCACTAATGACACACTAACTCATTCAGTATATGGCACAGCATTGCTTTATGACTCAATCATTTATGCTAGGCTCGTTTTAGTATTCTGCTTCAAATGATCAATGAGGGAGACTTACAGAATTGCAGGAATTCCCTCTAGGTGATGTGTTGGTAAGCATACTTAGACATATATTAACAGTGCTGAAGGGAACTTTAAAAATTCTCTTTCTCAATGCTACCATAAAATGAATCCTAGATATGTTTAATGATTTTTGCTAGGGGTTATATATATGGTTTTGGTTACTGTCTAGGAAATTGGAGCTATGTACTCTTTAATAATGAACAAGGAAGCAAGTACTGAGGAAAACATTGGAAGGTGGTTTTTACAATCTGAATGACTTTGTACGCATGCTATTTATTCTCTTCAGATCACCTCACATAGCAATTTAAATTGCATTAGTCATTACAAGAATCCATATGCCTTTTGGGTACTATTGTTGCTTTGTTTGTTTTCAGCCTATGGAGGCAATGATGACCTTGGCACAAGGCATTTCCTAAGGATTAATGAGCAGTTGGGGGTTAATGACCATCAATTCCTCCCAGCTAGTCATCAATCCAAAGGAAGCATAGGCAGCAAGGCCATTAACTACATTACCAACTTTCTGAAATCAGACTCTTCTTTCCTGCCTTGCTAAGGACTTTCATTCTGGATGAACTTGTTAGATTGTTTTGTTCAAAAGCTTTCACTTAACTGGACAGGGACAGAAAAAAATGTTATTCATTATTTTCTTATATGTTATTTTGATATATATCTATATAGATAGATAGATATTTAAAATAAAACAAATCTATATATAAAATATATACATATATGAGAGATGTGTTAATGAAAACAATTCATTTTTGAGTTAATATGTATGCCATATATATGCAAATATCTGCATCTCTGTCAAATTATTATTAAGAAGAGATATTATACAAATATTGAGTTCCTTTGGCCTGCTTTGGTTAGCACAGTCTGAGAAGGTTGGATTTGTTTGTTATTTTTTCATCATCGTTCACCATCCACAGTTCAGAGTCTGAAGGGATTCATCACATTTCATATCCAGGGAGGCTAAAATATGTGCCCATCTTTTGAAACTTATCTTACCTCAATATCCTTTATGAAGGCTGGTTTGATAGATTGTTTGCTTGATGGCTTGTTTGGGGTTTTTGTTATATTCTTTTTTATGAAATATCATGTTTTCATTGATTCTTATCACATCATTGGTCTTCACTGATGTTAATAACATGAATATTTCCTAATTTGACACCAATCATGGCGATGATCAACAGCCTGGAAGATAAGTAAACAGTAATGTAATTTCGAGTGGGAATATCCCTTTAGTAATAAACTATACTCATGTGAAAACGGCTTGGGAATTGACACACTCACAGTCCTCTCCTGTTGAAGATTCTCTGATATTTTATTTCCTCTTCCTGCATCTAGGCTCTTCTCTTGTCTGTTTTGTCTGTTGTCTGTTGTGACTTAGAATAACAAACCAACTGTAGTGTTGATGTTTAAGGAGAATGGCAAATACATGGGACACTGTGGCAATCTGCAAACAAAGAATTTTCCTGTAGACATTTTTCCTGAAAACTTGCTGAGGAACTGGATTTAAGGCTTTCATCTTCCTAACAGAAGTCGATATCTCATCCCAAGACAGCAGTAAACACACTTACAAAAACGCCGAACTATTTGACACACAGAGAGATACTAGTCCAATACATTATTTCTAAATCTGAAACAGACCTACAAGTACTACAGTCTAACAGACCTATGTGCATAGAATGGACTCATTTTTGAACCATGGGATTCAATAATTAGGCAAGGATAAAGTTGATAATTTCTTCATAAAATATATAGAGAATCACATTTAAACAAAAAAGTCATGTAAAATTTCAAAGATTGTAGAAATAATTTGAAATTCACTACCAAATTTCTTGGGAACCGTAAATGGTACCATAACTCTTAGTGATATTACAAGTAATAATGGTTCATTTTGATGTAATGTCAGATTGAGACAAGCTATTTTTCAGTAAGTTTCAATATATGGACTTTGCTGTCAGGAATAAGCAAGGATTTGATAACAGTGTAAACAATGTAAACTAAATATGTAAACACCCTTCTAATTTTTTCTTTATTAATTTTTCTTTCACCATAATAGCACGGAATAAAACTCAAGACACACAAACTTACAGTAATTTCATAGAAAAATACTGCTCTGACATGTATCTCTGAGTTTTAATTTGTTTTTCATTTGTATTTGCTTAGTTGTTTAAGTAATCAAAAACTGATAACAAACAAATTTTGTTTGAGAAGATCTCGGGTTTTTTTCCTCCATTTAATACATATATATTGAATTTATATGTATTCTATGAGGAGAATTTAGGATATAGATCATCTGTACTGCTTCCAATAACTTATTTAAATGCTTATTTTCTAATTCATTTGTTCTTATCCTGAATTCATTTATGTTTTATGTTTACTTTGCGGGCATTATAATAAATAATCATCCAGTCCATTCTTCACTATTTTTACTGATAACAGAAATAACTTAGGTTATCATTTTCATCTGAGTTTTATTAATAGCCTTTAGTTGTCAATTATTACAAAATTAATTTATCTACATGGCTCCTAACTAAAATTTAAATATGTTGTATTATCAATAATTCAATGTAACAAGTCTTTACTAAAAATTTAGATGAATCCATTTCTGTTCTTTAAGAAAGTTGTGAATAAATAAATAGAATGGCCATACAAACATTGACATTCGTAAATAAACTGGTAAGTTTAATATTGGCTTTACTGACCACTTGGGAAGGATGGATTAATAAAAATCATCAGAGACTAGAAGTATTTATGGTAAATAGATTCTAGTTGGACATAATTTAATGAAATAATCCAAGTGAAGAATTCAAAGCCAAAATAAAAAAAAAATATATGTGAAGGGGAACCGTAGTATGATCTGATTATAATGTAAAACAGAATGCCACTGTCACTGTAACAAGAATCTCAGTAAACAAGGCTGGCATAATAATATGATACAGCACCTTGGAGTGAATACCACACATGTCATGCTAAGGTACTGGTTATCAGGGGATGATTTGGGCCTACAGG
>JADRCC010561564.1:0-13284 GCA_019843855.1 Hylomyscus alleni
CCCCCAACATCCACCTGCAGAACAGAATCACCAGCACTCCGTTCCCCAGCCTATGCTGTGGAGTTACATGGTCACAGGAGCCCCCTGAACACGAGGTTCACAGCGAGGCCAGGCACTCACCCACACAGCGTTGGCATCTGAGTTTTGCTGTGGATTTAGGAGACCTCACTTAGGCAATTCGTTGGAGTGGCTCCATTCCTCAGTTCCCCTGGCATATGGCTAATTTAATAGCATTTAATTTAGTTTTAAAATGATTTTTTTTTGTTCAGAAAGGCCTGTGGCCACAGAGGTCCTGGAGGTCTCCATCTTCCTACTCTCTGTGGCTAGAGATCTATCTCATGGCTCAAACCTGGCTCCTGGCAACACAGGCCCCTTGTAGGCCCCATGGCCTTTCATGAAAATGTTGAGTTTGCTCTCTGCCCACTGGGCATAATTACCCTTCTCCTCTCCAGAGCCCCTCTTGGCCCAGCCCAGCAGTGGAAGTGCAGAGCAAGCTATAGACACTGAGCTGTAGCCGGGCCTGAGACAAAGACTGCAGAAACCAGCTCAGGTGTACACATGAATGAACAGGGCATGCCCACAAGCCCTCAAGTAAGCATGGCATGCGCACGCAACTCACCAATTCACACCAGCACAAATGTGTGTGTACACACAGCACACACATGGACCCAGGCCTGCATGCATGACACAACTTAAAAACGCACACACATATATGTGTGTGCATATATCTGTACCCACACAATGAAAAGTACACACACACAACACACATGTGTAATGTACAACTGAATACACACACACACACACACACACACACTCACACCTTCTTTCTCACTCTTTCAGGTCATGGGGTGTAGCCAGGAGCTCACTTTGTCTGGATGATGGAACCGAAGCCTTGCTATATCAATTTTCCTCTTTTTTTTTTCCCCAGTGTTGCCAATTTAAACCCCAGTTCACAAGTCTTCGAGGCTATTCATGTTTCAATCAATTAATTAATTGTACTTTCCCGGGTATTTAACACATGGCCCCCATGAGGACAGACACGTGGCAGGGAGTCACACACACCTGACTGTCTTTAGGAAGCAGACACGCTGCCAGGAGGAGAGGCAGCCATGAGGTGAGATTCTGGTAGGATAGAGAATGCAGGTAGGGGTGCCGGGCACACCCAGTAGCAAATGTGAGGTTGCTGACTTTAAGCCTAAACTCAGAATGGACTCTCAGAGGCAGCCCAGCCCTGCAAACCTGCCCATCTTCCTATGGCACAGCCTCAAAGACTCTGCAAACCTAATGGCTCTTCTCCAGGCCACCCAGAAGATCCCTGTCCCAGAACCCCAATGCACACCCCAATGGGTGTGAACAAGTTCTAGTCCGAGATAGGTGTTTGCTCTGTCCATCTGCTTCACAAGTGTGAGTCTCCCCATGCCCTGCCTTCCACAGACTTAGTTCAGGTTAGCCCCGTGGATTCCACGTGGAGAATGGAAGAGAGACAATATGGAGGGGCACTGGGTCCCCGATAGCTCTTGCAGAAAAGCTGCCCTAGAGACTTATCTGACCAGGAAGATCTGTACTGGCCCTGGAATAATAAAGTTTATCTCCATGAGGTCTTGAGTGCTTATCTGGGGCCTGGTGCAATGTGCCAGCTGATGCCATATTTCTGGGTCAGGAGACCCAGTGACTGCTTTCATGGAGCAAAGCCAGTAGTTGTAACGGCTTATGGGGCTTGAAATGTTTGCTATTTTCTCCTTTCCACAACTACCCTCCCCAGAAGTAGCCGACAATGCCAGGAAAGCGATCTCCTAATACCCACACTCGTCTCCACGAACACGCCAGCCTCTGAGCCTGGGACATGCAAAGCATTTGCGAATAGACACCAAGACCCAACCAGGTTGGTTCCTCGGGTTCTGTGCGGTAGTTATGACCTGGGTCAGACACCAGTCATGACAGCAGAAACAGGAGCAGGATGTCCCACAGCTGCTCTCGCAGGAAGTGGCTGCGGACAACGGAAGGTGATAAATCAACCAGCTAATCCTGAGTGCCGTCCACAGAGTAGGCACCCTTTGTATCTTCGGAGGATCCTCTGTGGGGTGCCGTGAGCGACCCCATCCCACACCTGGTCCTGACCCACAGACGCAGCCATCTTGCCTGCCTTGTTCTATTAAGTGAAAGCTGAGACGCACTTATTAACTTAAAACAGTAATCCGTACTATTTAAATTTTTTAGTTAGTGTACAAAAGTTTGCCTTACTCTTTGGTCCTGAGTCACCCCCCCTCACTGGCCCCTCCTGCCTTCTTGGTCTCCTACGTCACCCGGCACCTATAAATAACCATGTGATGTATGTGTTTAGCCCCCACTCTGCATCTGAGAGAAGCTGATGGTGTCTGTCTCTCATGGGTCTGGCTTAGTTGGCTTAATTCGACAGCCCTCTGGTTCTACCTATCTTCCTGCAAAACAGCGTGACTTCACTCTTCCTCGCGGCTGTGTGACTCCCCTCTGTACAACACCCCGTCTCATGTGTGCATCCACCTGTGGGTGCTGGGGTGTGAACTGGGTGTGTCTTCTCACCTGTGACACCAGGCTGAGCTTAGCATCCTCCCTCTGAGCCTTGAGTGCCTTTGGCAGCTCTGATGAACAGAGCTGGTATCTGGACACTCTTTGCTTCAGCCTAACTTCTGTCTCCCGTTTCCCTCTGATCTCAAAGCACAGAACTGTCCTCCAAGGTGTTACTTATGTACCTTGTGTGCCTTCTCTGCGTTAACTCGGGGAGAGCTCTTCACACGGGCTGAGGTTCAATAATTCTCTTTAAAGTTACAGAGAAATGTATGCTTAATTATATTTGCATATGAAAAATAGGCTCTAATTAGTTTGATTGATTACTATTTTAACCCTAATGGCATTTTGAGTATCTGTCCCAACTAATAGCGACTGTATCAGCCATAAATCATTGGCTTTTTATGGCATGGTCTATTGAGCTGGCTTATGAAATACATTTTATTAATATCCTGCAATGTATTGAAACTGATACAAGTCAAACAACTGCTCATTTATTAAGCTGTTTAAATGTCAGTCTCACACAAGAGTAATAACACAGGAAACATAGACCTCGGACTCCTTCAGCAGACCACGGGCTCTCAAATATTAGTTCTCTTGGAAAAATATATTCCGGAGATAAAAGTCCAATTATGTCATTTATTGCATTAAATAAATCTATATTGACTAACATAAATGTTAGGTTAGCGGACGTGCTTTCCTGAAACCTTTTAATTCTCTGGGATTGATTTCTGGGGGTGCAATAGGCAAGGGGAGCTTGGGTTACTCATGTGACCTTCAGGGTGGGAATCACTGGGAACCCAGGGCTCAGATTCCCTTACAACAGGACCAGGCCGCTCTGTGCACCCAAGGTCCCCAGGCCATGGCTTTCCTCTGAGGCTAGAGATCCAGTTAGGGCTCTTTCGGGGACCACTTCCTAGTCTCTCACAAGCACCAGTGATGCATGCTGGGAATGCTGTGGAGACTGGGCGCGTGAGGCCTCTCTGTACAGCTGACATACTAGTGGGTGATAATGAACTAGAGATTTCAGAGCGGGCCCTATGTGGGTGCTGGGTGAGCAGGGAGGAGGAGGTTAGACTGAGTGCGGGGCCCTGTGAGGGTACTGCGTGGGCGGGGAGGAGAAGGTTAGACCAAGAGTGGGCTGCTGTGGGGGGATGCGTGGGCAGGGAGGAAGAGGTTAGAAGGGGAATGGATCGCTGGGGGGTGGGGGGATGGCGGGGCAGGGAGGAGATTTGAAGGGAAGAGCTAGAGAATGGGTCTGAGCGTAGTTTCTGAGGGAGGGGCAGTGGACACCAGGCTCCAGGCAGGGTGTTTTTGCTTACTCTATAGGCTTGGCCTAAGGAGCGGCAACTGGGTCCATTCTCCACTTACAAGTGCACTATGGTGCTCGCCTGAGTCTGGATTTTAGACATGGCTACCGCCAGGAATCAGGAATAACACGGCTGTTGTCATTCAGGGAGTGAGAGCAGGCAGGAGAATGGGGTATGCTCAAGACTTCAGGGAGGTCAAGTTGACTGGTGGAGTGGATGCTGGGAGATAGGAGCCAAGGACAGTCCTCACGCTGATAGACAGTAGTGAATGTTCATGTTGCTGTGTAACCTTAGGCAGCTCGTACAACCTCTCTGGTCCTCAGCTTGTCCATCTTCTGGTGGACAGAATGGCGTTAGCCGTGTTGGAAGAATAAAATCAAGAATTTACTTATTTCATTACCTTTAACTCTTGGCTACGCCAATGGGCAGCCATATTAGGTCTCTTTTCCAGCTTCTATGCTTTATAGCTGGGTAAACTGAGGCCCGCGGACGAGATGAGACTTGCAGATGGGAGAGTGTAACTAATTGATGGGAAACTGGAACCCTGGATTCGTTCTGGCTCCTTGTCACAGGCTGCCTGTAGTGAGAATTTTGGTTTCTTTATGAACACATAAATGCTATGGGAATGTGTTTTTGTTATAATCCCAGGCGTAGAACTTGGGGCTGCTTTAGGCTGTCTGCAGCGGCTGACTGTGATTTGCCTCGTGCTCTGGCTGGGGCGTGATTTCGCCAGCTACAGATAGTTTCTGCAAATGTATAACATTTGGAATTCTGGGGACTCTTGAGAGCCCTGAGAGGGACTGTGATGGTGGATGCTGCTGCTGCTCCTCCCGCTGCTTGCACCCCCTGATCCTTCTGCTTCCCCCCACCCCCACCTCGCTCCTCCTCCTGCTCCTCCTCCTGCTGGTTGCTGGTATCTTGATGGTGAAGATCAAACTTGTCCCAAGGAACTCGATGCCCCAAATCAGCAGGAAGCAACCTAACTTGATATGGACACCCTCTTTCTCCTCTAACCTTCTTTTTCTCTTACCTAGTGTTGGGGTGGGGGGAAGGGTTGGAAGGGACAAGGATGGAGTAAAGTGTTAGAAAAAGAGAACTATAAAGTAGCTAAAAGTTTAGTTACCATCAGTGGAGCCCACAGGTGAGTTCTAGGAACTAGGATGGGGTGGGGTGGGGTGAGTTGGAAGGTGGGTAGACACCGCAGCACTCGGGAATGGTGGGGTGGGGGAAGGTCCCAGCGGTATCCTGCTGTGTAACTTTGGGCACATCTCAGGATTTCTCTGATCCCTGCCTTCCAGGGCTGGGACTGGGGGGCCTTCTGCACAGGATGGAGTGGAAGTGTGGCTATCACACGAGCTACCTCACTGAGTCTGGTACCCACAGGCCATGACAGTTACGTCAACCCTGCCAACATGCAGTGGTGACTTGTGAAGGTGGACTTTGGAATCATGTGGGTTGGGTTCAAACCTCACCTCTCTGCTGTGAGAATTTAGGCAGCCTTCTGCTTGCTGGAGCCCATGTCCCTGATTGCAGGGTGGGGTCTGGTCCTTTATTGCCCTTTGTGGGCAGTTTATGGATATCAGAAACTGATATCACCACGCATCAGGTGTACATACACTCAGAGCATGGATTGCTTGGAATTCACAGGGAGTTGAAAGTCAGTACCAGGCAGGCCCAAGGCTCTCAGCAGCTGCCAGGTGTGTGTGTGTGTGTGTGTGTGTGTGTGTGTGTGTCTCGGTTGGGCATCAGGCTGTGTCTGCCAAGTGGGTGGTCATGGGGTTTGGAGGGGGGTGTGAGAGTGTTTCTAAATGGTCTCTTCCCAAGCTTGCTAATTTGCTCTGTAACCTTGGGCCAGCCCCTCAACCTCTCTGGACCCTGCTCCCTTGTGTGTAAATCCTGGAAAGGTTTACTTAAGCTCTAAGGGCTTTTTTTTTTTTTTTCTCCCAGAGCCTTTAAAAAAAAAAAAGAAAGAAAGAAAGAAATCAATGGTTATAAAGGTCTGTGGTTAGCGAGAACCATCTGCCCCAGGCAAAGACCAGACCCTCCCCAACCTTTCAGGCAGAAATAAAACAACAAGCAGCCGGTTTTGCAAATTGCCATCTCGGAGGTCGTAAGCGCGCTGGTATCTGCTTTTGTGCGAGACTTGATTGAAATTCTTCTGCGATGGCGGGTGTCCCTACCATCAGTGCCTTAATTAGAAATGAGGACAGTCACATCGGCATAAATTAAATCAGACTAAAGATGATTAACAAAGTAAATGCAAGGAATCATTAAATTAAACCATTGTGCCAGGTCCTCTGCCTATCTATCACAAATTTGGGCTGCTAATGAGGGTCTTAATTAGTAAGTTAGGTCGAAATAATTCATGCCAGTCACTCGGAGGCAGGCCCCTTTTCCTCCTCTGCATCTTACCGGGTCTTTCTGCTTCCAGCTCCGAATGCAAACACATTGGGTTGTAGAGCACGGGACGTCGCTGACAAATGACATCATTCTCCCGTGATCAAACCCTCGTGGCACCGGATGTGTTTTCCTGGGGCGAGGCCCTGTTCTCCACAAGGGGCAAGATTAGTCCTAACCCACCCAGAACTGCAGATAGATGAGACCCGGTTCTAGATTCATCAGCTGGCAGGCTGCAGGGAGGAGTGAAGGCTACAGATCGGAAACTTGAAGGGTCACATAGTGACCTGGGGATTTAGACCTGGGAACTCTGGTGTCGGGTTTTATAAATGAGAAAGGCAACCCAGGGATATACTTGGTAGAGGCATGGTATGGCGCAGGGCTGGGGGAGGGGGAGGGGGAGGGGATGCCTCTGTAGGTGTACACCTTCTCCCTGAGGTACCAGCCACAGATGGTATAATATAGAATAGAGTTTACTTGGGGCACGGGGAGGGAAATTGAGGGGGTAGTAGAGACAGAGAAAGAGAGAGGGAGAGAGGGAAAGAGAGAGGGGGGAGGGGAGAGAGAGAGAAGAGAGAGAGGAGAGATAAGATTGGAGAGAGCTGAGTAGAGGCCAGCCATGAACATGTGGAGAGAAAAGGGGGAGGGAATGGGGAGGGGAGGGACAGAGAGATAAGAGGGTAAGGGAGTAAGAGACTGAGGAGGGGACAAGCAACCCCTTTTATACTGAGTCAGGCAGACCTCTCTGTTGCTGTAACTGTGGGGCGGAGCCTAGAAGAAATGCTAACATCTGGTATCCCAGGATTCTCTGCTCTTCCCACTGTGTTCAGTAGATCTGCTCACATTCCCTGTCTACTGAGGAAGGAAGAATTAGAGAGGTGAATGGACTTGCCCAAGGTCACACACAGAGGCAGAGCCAGACTTAGCTGCCCATCCTGGCTCTACCAGTGATGACCAAGTGGCTGGGTGGCAGGTGGACGAGTGGAAGGAACTTGGAAGGGAAGCAGATCAAAGAGGATGGGCTGTGGAGACTGAGCGCGTTCGGTGTCAGGAGTCGTGGCATGGATATCAGAATAGGCCAGTGATGTCTACTCACCGAGCCTCGGTTTCCTTACCTGTTATTTGGGGGCAATGAATAGCGACTGGTGTGAGCCTTTTCAGGGTTCCGTGAGGTCTTGTGAGATGTGTGTAGTGAACGATTCTGCCGTCGCCATCCCTGTGGTTGTCTGGGGACTCGGTTAAGCTTTCGCATTGCCATGAACCCCAATGGCTCCTTCATCAGGATGCAGGTAGGTTAAGTTCAGCTGGGTGGCTCTTCTCACAGAGTTGTCACCCTCAGGGATGGGCGATGGGGAAGCCTTGACATTTGGGGTCATCAGGCTGTTGGCTGGGACACAGGAGTGATGGTGTCCCTGTTACGTGGTAGACTGGCTAGCGTGGGTACTATTAGCCATGGAAGGCGACCAGTCAGAGGCAGGTTCCAGGGCCCAGTGTGGCTGGCTGCTGTTCCTGCCTCAGCTCTTCAAGTCTCAGTGGGTGCTGTGGCCTGGATAATGTCACCTCCACCTTCCCCAGAGGTGATCATGCCTCATAACTGGGTACTTGTGCACACTTTCCTTTCTACGGCAAAAGGAATTTTTGTGTCTGTGAGTTGATAATCAGTCTTGGGATAGGAGCCGATCCTAGATATGGAATCACCCGCACGAGGAGTGACAGGGGTCGCCCTAAGCACACACCTAGGGTGGGAGGAGCCTGGGTCCATGGGAGGGACCTGGGTCCTCGTTAGCAGTAGTCTAGCACACCTGTGAATGCTTCTCCCAGATGATTTGGGAAGACTTCATTGGGAAAGATGATTTTAGCGGCACGGGTAGTGTAGATGGCGGCATACCAGGCAGTTCCTGTTTATTTATTTATTTATTTACTTATTTATTTATTTTCATTCATTCTTTATTTATTTATTTATTTGGTCAAGGGTGAGTGATAGAAAACATTTCGCTTGCTTTTGGATGCTCAGTCGCTCCAAGCGTATGGCCAAGGTCTTGCAAATGGTTACCTATTTCCAGAACTTTCCGTTGCCCAAGCAGAAAGTCTTACCCTCTGCTAAAGCGTGCATGGCTTCTGGCATCTTCTCGGCTGTGCAGCGTTGACTCTGGAGTCTGTGTGCCCTGGGTAGGCAGAGTCTCTGGGTATTTGTGCTTTTATAACCGGTTTATTTCCCTCTATGCCGAGTCCTCAAGGGCCACTCCAGGCCATCGCAAGAGCTTAACCCTCACAGCCACACAGGGCTTGGTTTGTGGGGGCCACAATGGATGAGCAGAGGCCCCGGAAGTCTGAACTCAGACAGATCTGCTGGGATCAGAATGGGGATGTGGTCACCTTGCTCACAGCCGCCTCCACCCCTCCAGTGACAGTTACTGGCCTCCAGGTACCCACAGCTCAGCCACAGCTCAATACGGCCACCCCTCCCCCACAGGACATCCATTAATTTCCTTCTGCCTGCCTGGCCCAGAACAATCACTTTTTCATTGATTTTGCTTCAATTAATTAAAAAATCCATCCGACCACTCCACAGCTTGATGGACTTTGAGGATTCAGAAGAAAATAAATAAATTAGTCTTGGAACAATGGGGTGGGCTTGAGGAGGAGGAGGAGGTATGGGAAGCCATGGAGAGGCTCCCAGCTAGGGCCAGTTCAGTGGTATGACATGCACAGACTTCCCTGAGGTCTGAGTCTGGGGTTGTGTTGCTGAGATCGCCCTACACACAGCTGCTGTTCCATGAGCATTCGGGGGTGGGTGGGGTTTCGCATGCATCTCTTCCCATTGGCCTTGATCACAGTTCTGAGAGATAAAGATGAAATTGTTGCTTAGAGAGGTTTATGTCTTATCTGAGGCCACACATCAAGAACCTACAGGGAAGGGCCTCACCACCTCTTTCTTTTGTCCACCAATCCAGGTACAGCTTAGTTGCTCATACCAGGGCCACTTACAATAATGGCAAACTTAGTGCTTTGTAAGATGGTCTCTGAGAGGGAACCCTTGGGAACAGGACTTCCAGGTGCTGCTGAAGGTTGGAGGGGACTTTTCCTGGTCACATGCCTTGTTGAGGCTTCAAAGTGCGTGTGTGTATGTATATATGTACATGTATGTATATGCTTGTATGAGTACATGTATGTATGTACACATGTGTGTGCATAGACATGCATGTGCATATTTGTTATTTCTTTTCCAAGCATGTACATGTATGTATATGCTTATATGAGTACATGTCTGTACATATGTGTGTATACATGTACGTGCGTATTTGCTATTTCTTTTCCAAGCACTGGAAAGAAAATAAGCTAGGATAGGAACTGAGGTCTGATGTCGACTTGCGCACACACACCACACACATAACATGTACCCACACATGCACACAAAACCCAGACGCTTGGTTGGATAGCAAAAAGAATGCACAGTAGAACAGTAGATGGCCCTCAGGGGTGGGGTCATGGGCACTTATGGCTGTGCACACGGATGTTTGAAACACCATTTAAACCCCTGTGGGTGGAGACCATCATTAGAATGTCAAAGCTCATTATCAACACATAAACAGTTGAAGTTTAAACTCTGGTGTCCAGGAGATGTTACTACTGTCCTGGTCTTAGATGGGGACACTGTAGTCTGCAGAGGTATGACAGGCATTTGCATTGAGCCTCCTTCAGCGGTTCTCAACCTTCCTAATGCTGTGACCCTTTAATAACAGTTCCTCATATTGTGGTGACCTCCAACCATAAAAACTTCATAAATGTAATTTTGCTACCGTTATGAATCGAACATATCGGATATGGAGGGTATCAGATACGGAGGATGTCTGATACGTGACCCCTATGAAGAGGTCCTTCGATCTCTGAAGGGATTGTGACCCACAGGTTGAGAACCTCTGCTCTAGCTGTTCACCTTATCCTGGGATGTGCTGGAAAGGCACGGAATCTGAGAAGGGGAAAGTTGTTCTCAGGATCACATAGAGAGCACGGTGGTGGGAAAGGGCTAGGCTGCGGTGTGCTCTCCCTTCTCTGGAGGCCTGATCTTGGGGTGCCACCACTCCTGGGTGCAGGGACATCCGTAGATCTCCCCTCCCCTGGAAATGGCCAGTGGTCTTGCCTCCGTAGCAGGATGGGGTGACAGGTGTCTTCAGCTCTCAGGAAAGCCTGAGGAAGGTCATTTGATTTACAGCTTGTTGTCCTGATGGCCGGAGAAGCCATCTGCAGCTCCTGGAGCCAGGCCAGCCTGGAAAAGGTGAGGCCTCGTCGGGCTGTGCCTATGCAGAGCCCTGCAAAGTGAAGAAAAGTATGAGGAGAGTTGGGGTGGGTTGGGGATGTAGGCTGGGCCTCGTGGTCCATCCCTCTCCCCCGTTCTGGCTCATCCTATGGCCCAGTGAGTGGGGTGGTGGGGTGAGTGACATAGGGTAGTTGGGGGTGATTTGAATGAGAATGGCCCTCATAGGCATAGCTATTTGAATACTTGGTTACCAGTTGGAAATGTGTGACCTTACTATAGAAGGTGTGTCACCAGGGGTGGTCTTTGAGGTTTCGGAAACCCACACAGGGATGCTAGAGAGATGGACCAGCGGTTGATTGCTCTTGCAGAGGACCTGGGTTTGATTCCTGGCACCCACTTACAGCTATCTATGATGCCAGTTCCAGGAGATTTAAACAGGCACACACATGATGGTGCACATACATGTATAGAGGCAAAACATTTGAACGCATAAAGTAAAGCAAATCTATTCAAGAAAATTTCCACATGAGACCAGTTTTGTTGTCTCTCTGCCTCCAACTTGCAGTCCAGGATGTGAGATCTCAGCAGCTGCTCCAGCACCATGCCTGCTTGCTACCATGCTTCCTGCCTGTCATGATGGCCATGGACCCTACTGTCTGCAACCGTGAGCCCCCACAAATGTTTGCTTTTATAAAGCGTGTTGCTCTTGGTGTCTCTTCATAGCAATCAAAAAGTGACTAAGACGGAAGAAGAAGTTGGCACACGGGTCTCAAGGATCCAAGTCAGAGTCGCACACGGGGATGGAAAGGATTTTGCCTTGCTATTTCCAACAGGCCCCATCTGGGGCCCCTGAGCCAGCCTGGCTTGTGGCGACCATGGTCGTGGAGACAGACCCCAGGAAGGCCCTTAGTCTCCTGGAGGTGTAGTTCAGGAGTTCAACTTGCAAGGGAGAGGGGCTCCTCTGTTGTCACAGGTCACCCAACATTGTGGTTGTGACCTTAGACCTATGCAGGGAGGAGGCACCCTGTAAAGCCTGTCTGTGAACCTGAAGGGTAAAGGCTTTTCTCTCGGCCTCCTATGAAATCAAGAGATTCAGTTAACAGGACATGCAGGAAGCTGCTGTTTGCATCAAATTTGCCTTTTACTGTAAACTTTTTTTTTTTTTAAATATAAGTATGAGGAGTACACTTCAAAGTAAAAAGTGACTCCATACTTATGCCAAGGACACCCAAGTCTCATCTGGTGCTCTGTGTGTCACGTGACCTTGCCATGCTTCGCCTGATGGTAAGGCTGGTCCATGTTCTCACACAGCACTCCGACAAACACATAGAGAACTCGTAACATTGGGATGCTGTAGGGGCAGTGCTGATGTTAAGGGCCTGTTCCCCAGTTGGCTTTTGATCTGTCAGTAAAGGAGCCATGGGCCAATTGCTGGGTGGAAGGAATAGACGGGACTTCCGGGTCCCTGGAGGAAAAGAGACAGATGCAAGGGAGGGGAGGAGAGTTCGCCAGGCTTTGGAGAGAGAAAAGCCAAGCAGCCATGTGAGGTCTCAGAAGGAGCGGTGGCCTGTGGTTGCTCCTATAGATGGGTGGTCAGGGGAGTTTAGCAGGGACTAGATGTATCTGAACCACTAAAGTTTAGGGCAGATGGGAGGTTCAGAGATAAGAATATTGATAAGGGCTCATTTTCAAGGCCGGAGATAGTAGTGCCTAGCAATTGTGTCCAAAGGCAAGTTGAAATTGAATAACTTTCAACTTATGTTATGTGTCTTTTATTGGTGGATTCAAGGGAAGTTGGGTCGGGGCTAGAGGCAGGGCCCATTCCTGGAGCAAAAGCTACACGCAACAGGATGTCACCATATCCTTGGCCAACAGGATGTTTTCACCTTTAATCATACTGGACTAGATTGAAGTTGTGCCTACGTGAGTATGTGTTCTATGGCTGAGTGTTTAACAGAGGTAAGACACTGCAAATATTTAGCCATACTGGCTCTCCTCAAGGAAGGATCCCCATTGCACAGATAGGGCAACCAAGGCTAAAAGAAGGCCTGCCTGTGGTCCCAGGTTCACACTTGGGGGTGGGGGTGGGAGTGGAGTGAGGATGGAACTCAGAACCAAGTCCCAGGTTGTTTCTCTTTCTCTGTTTTGTTCAGTTTAGCAGATCAGTGCCAGCCACACATGAACCACATGCCAGTTACACGTGATACAGACTTCCTAGGAAAGAAACAAGGGAAGCTGATTTAATATATTTTTAGCTTGACCAGCACATAGAGTGTTTAGTGTAATAGGGACCCACCGTGAGTGATGACCACCAGGCTTTTCACCTTGAGCAGCCTGTTCTCTCCTGCCCTACATGGTCCTTAGGCCAGTCTGTCCTGCCCTACATGGTCCCTAGGCCAGTCTGTCCTGCCCCACATGGTCCCTAAGCATTGAACCCCAACCACCAGGCTCTTTTGCCTTCCCCACTGAGCCACATCACAGCTTAGCCTTTGAACTTTGTTTCTATTCGGAGTTGATTTTACACACCTAAGCCAAGTGCTCACCTTTCCCATGGACAAAAGCTCTGAATGCCTCCTGTGCCGCCACATCTGGCCGCACAGCTGCAAAAAGAATACACACCTGGAGGCAGAATTCGGGGATAACTGCCTTCTTCTCACCCCTCACCTGAGTCTCTTTCTTGCCTCTCCCATGTGACTCTGCGCCACGAGTTGCACTGTGAGGATGGAATAGCATTTACTCCTCCTGTTGATGAGCTCTGGGGCCATGGGCTGTGAG
>JADRCC010561566.1:0-11052 GCA_019843855.1 Hylomyscus alleni
AAAAAAAAAAAAAAGAATACCAGGGGGCTGGAGAGATGAGATGGCTCAACGATTAAGAGCAGAGGACCTGAGTTCCCAGCACCCCTGTTAAGGTAGCTCATAACCATCTGTAACTACAGTTCTGGGCGATCTGACTCCCTCTTTTGGCCTCCAAGGGTAGACAGACAGACAGACAGACAGACAGACAGACACACATACACACACACACACACACACACACACACACACAAATGAAAGCTAGTTCACAATACTATGCTGGACAGTCATTACAACATGTCTGTCTTAGGGTTTTATTTTATTGCTGTGAAGAGACATCATGACCAAGGAAGCTCTTATAAAGGCAAACATTTAATTGGAACTGGCTTCCAGTTCAGAGGAACAGTCCATTGTCACCATGGCAGGAACCACAGCAGTATATAAGCAGACACAATGCTAGAGGAGCTGAGAGTCCTACATCTTGATATGAAGGCAACCAGGAGACTGGATTCTACACTGAGCAGAGCCTGAGCATAGGAGACCTCAAAGCCCCACCTCCACAGTGACACACTTCCTCTAACAAGGCCACACCCACTCCAACAATGCTACACCTCTTAATAGTGCCACTGCCTATGGACAAGCATTCAAACACAAGAGTCTGTGGGACCAAACCTATTTAAACTACCACAATGTCTGTTCACTGATAACAGAAATGGGAGATGAAAAAAAGCAAATATATTCAGTTATGTGTTTGTCCAAAACAAACATTCTACTCATTTATTTCAAATTAAGAAAACATAAATATGGACATATTAAATAAGGCCCAGTATAAATGTCGCTTTTATATCCTCAGATGAAGTGATAAGTAAGCGCTGTACTCAAGCTGTGCAACTACATGGCTTGGTGGAGCCCAGAGAATTTCCTTCTTTGTTCAAACTATCCCTAGGCCTGGAAGCTTCTAGTCTCCACACAATCTAATTTTCTCCAGGCCTGGTTCACCTCGAAGGCTTCAGCTTCCAGCCTCCACCTGCTAACCTAGGCCTAGAAGTTTCAGCCTCTGAAACTTACTATGAAATAAACTCACTCTTTCTACTCTTTCTGAACTGGCTGGTTCAATTCAGCTCTTCTGGGTCAAATTCCTCTCCAAGATGACTGATTCAAATTGGCTTCTTTCAGCTTCTGACTGAATGTTCTGCTTGGAAAGTCTGCCTCTGAACTCCACAAACTGAACTGTTCCAAACTAAACTGAATTCAATTGACTCTCTCTCTCTGGTCTTTAAGTAGTCTTTCTTTCCTGACTGTTTTGAGAGTTGGATGTATCCTATCTCTGATTCATTCTATCAGATCTTTCTCTGACTCATCACTGCCTGCCCCAAAATTTGACATCATTGTTTGGGATTAAAGATGTGTACTAAGTGCTTGTCTGTAAGCCAGCCAGATGGACTGAATGGTTATATTCCAGCCGGATCATATCTTTGGATGTGATCCCTTGTCAGAAAAGCCATGTTGCTGGATTAAAATTTCTCTCCAGCCCAGGAAATCCTGCTGATTCTCCAACTAAGGCAATGAGTTCTTCACAAGTACTGGTACTCCTCTCCACAAGCTCGCAGCAGTCAGCTCTGCTGTACAGAACAAGGTTATTCTGGTACACTCTAGCTGACAACTTGTTTAGTGGGATGAATTTTTCAGCAGAATCCTAAAAATGTGCACACTAAGAAACAAAGATATTCCACTGATGCATTGGAATTTTGAGTTTGGCAGAAGAAAATGACACCATTGACTAAAAACAGAGGAAGAGAAGCAATAGAATATATGCACTTTCTCTGCAAGCCATTTTCCTGTACATCTCATTCCCACCCCCAATATGCACAGCTTTTTCATGTTAATGTCAAAATAGAGTAAGCATGCTCAGGTCAAAAGTCTATTTCCTTCAACTAAAATATAACCAAATATTTAAGGAAAAAAATAAGTTTGGCTCTTTTTTTGTTTGTTTAGTTTTGGTTTTTCAAGGCAGGGTTTCTCTGTGTAACAGCTCTGGCTGTTCTAGAACTCACTTTGTAGACCCAATTAACCCGGAACTCACACAGATCTGCCTACCTCTGCCTAGGATCAAATGTGTATACCACCCACCATCACACAGTTGCACTTTAAAAGGATTTATTTATTTATGTATTTGAGCATTCTATTTCCATCTATGCCTGCATCAGACAGAAGAGGACATCAGATCCCATTTGGTTGTGAGACACCATGTAGTTGCTGGGAATTGAACTCGGGATCCTTGCAAAAGCAGACAGTGCTCTGAACCACTGAGTTTTTCTCCACCCCCCAAGTTGTTTTTGTTTTTAAAGATTTATTTATTTATTTTATGTGTATGTGTACACTGTAGCTGTACAGATGGCCATAAGCCATCATGTGGCTGCTGGGAACTGAACTCAGGATGGCCCCTGCTCACTCCGGCCCCACTCGCTACAGCGTAATATACTGTAGCTGTCTTCAGACACACCAGAAAAGGGCGTCAGATCTCATTACGGGTGGTTGTGAGCCACCATGTGGTTGCTGGGATCCTAACTCAGGACCTTCGGAAGAACAGTCAGTGCTCTTACCCGCTGAACCATCTCGCCAGCCCTGTTATTGTTTTTTTTTAACATTTAGTTATTTTTACTTTACGTATATGAGTGGTTTTTACCTGAATATCTATGCACCATGTATTTGCAGTGCCCAAGAAAGCCAGAAGAGGGTATCAGATCCCATAAAATTGGAATAAACCTCTAAGTGTGTATTGGGGATAGAATGAGGGTCCTCTGGAAGAGCAGCGAGGGCTCTTAACCACTAAGCCATAGCTCCAGCTCCAAGCTTGGCTCTTAAATTTTAGAAATGTACAATGGTGTTGTGGAGCACACCCCTAATTCTGGCACTCAGGCAAAGATGGGCAAACTTTGCTGAGTTCTAGGCCAGCCTGGTCTAGAGAGTTAATTGCAAGCCAGCAGGACCACATCACCTTATTTCAAAAAACAACAGCAGCAGGCTACAATGGTGAAGACTAAGTGGCTGAGACAAAGGTTGCTGGTTACTTGCCTTTTAAGCTATTTTGAAGACTGTTACTATCTTGTTTCCCAGTTGAGTCCTTACAAATATGGGACTTCTGAGATGAATTATTGCCAAAACATTACAGAAAACAAATAAGAACACCAACAAGATGAAATTCAAAGTGTTTTTTTGTTATTGTTTTGGTCCTCCCCCCCCCCCCCCCCCCCCGATTCCGCCAAGCCCGTTCCCTTGGCTGTGGTTTCGCTGGATAGTAGGTAGGGACAGTGGGAATCTCGTTCATCCATTTATGCATGTCACTAATTAGATGACGAGGCATTTGGCTACCTTAAGAGAGTCATAGTTACTCCCGCCGTTTACCCACACTTTATTGAATTTCTTCACTTTGACATTCAGAGCACTGGGCAGAAATCACATTGCGTCAACACCCGCCGCAGGCCTTCAAGATGTTTTGGTTTTTTGAGAAAGCGTTTCATTTCATACTTCTGGTGTCCTGGAACTCACTGCTCAGACCAGGCTCTATCTGTCTCTGCCTCTCAGGGTGGTGAGATTTAAAAGCACTTACTACCATGCTTTGTTTTTAAAAACAACATATTCACTATTAAAACTAGCATCTGTTTAAAAACAAGTATATTTTCCAGGCTGAATTACTAGAGATACTGTGAAACCTGGTTAAGTAATTTCTATGCTATTTGCAGAATCTGCAATGGAAAACATTTAGTGGAGGTGGAAAACTGCAGAGATCCGACTAGCATATTCTTTAGTATGATTCCAACTGCCACACTGCACTCCAAGAAAAAGCTACCATCACCCTAGCTAAGGAGAGTCCCTACAATTCCTTTCCATAAAACTTTCCTGCACTAGTAGTTAATTATTTGAAATGCTTTAAAACTCTTCTGTTGTTGCTGGCATCAATCTCTAAACTTTACATTAAGATTTCTGCCTCACAGAAGCATGCCAAGAACCTTCAACTTTCATGATCTGGTTTATACTGGCCACATGTTGTACACTGCCACTGATAGGACCCTGCATTTTCTACTATGATAGACTTTCTAGTGTATTCTCTACAATTGTTTAATAGCTTCTGTTTGACAGGTCATTAAGTTACTAAGACTTGGCCTGGAGAGATGGTTCAGCGCATAAGAACACAGACTGCTCTTCCAAAGGTCGTGAGTTCAATTCCCAGCAGCCACATGGTGGCTCACAACCATCTGTAATGGGATCTGATGCCCTCTTCTGGTGTGTCTGAAGATAGTCACAGTGTACTCATATACATAAGGTAAATCTTTAAAAAAAAAAAAAGTTACTAAGACTTTTGTGTTTAGACTAGTGTGCTTACTTCTTTTTCCTTCCCAGTCTCTTGGCTGCTTCCATGCAGATAGTGCTCTGAGTGAGCACTATCTACATAGGCTCTCTGCTAGCTAGGACTACTCACCATGCTGCTCTCTCCCCACACTACCAGCTGACTCAGATACCTATTTTCCTCACTTATTTCCACATTTCTTCTACCCTAATCTAGCAACATTGCTCCTCCATTTCAAGTTCTGCAATTCTCCTTTGCTTAAAAGATAAACACAAACTTTACTTGTGGTGCTCTGAATAAAAATGGCCCCCATAGATTCACAGGGAGTGGCATTATTGGAAGTGTGGTCTTGTTTGAGGTTTTAGATGCTTAAGCCAGCTCCCGCAGCTGCTGTCTACCGACCAGAACTCTCGGCTCCTTCTCCAGCAGCAGAAGTCTGTGTGTATACTATGATGCTCTCACCATGATGAGAATGGTCTAAACCTCTGAACAATAAACCAGCCCCAATTAAATGCTTTCTTTATAACAGTTGCTGTAGTCTGGTGTCTCAGCACAGCAATAGATACTAACTAAGATACTTGGGGAAAAAAACCTTCTTTCTGTCTAAATACATACAAGTATATATATTATATGAAGGTTTCCCATAACTCATCTCACCTTCCCTTCTAGATAAGAAATTTAGCCAGGCAGTGGTGGTGCACCCCTTTAATCCCAGCACTTGGAGACAGAGGCAGGCAGATTTCTGAGTTCGAGGCCAGTCTGGTCTACAGAGTGAGTTCCAGGACAGCCAGGGCTACACAGAGAAAACCTGTCTCAAAAAATCAAAAAAAAAAAAAAAAAAGAAAGAAAGAAAGAAAGAAATTTATACTTTCTGCTTTCATCTTTTGAAAAGATTTTCTTTAAGATGGCTTTAATCTTTAAAAATCTTTAGTCATGGGCTAGTGAGATAGCTCGGCAGGTAGGAACACCGATTGCTCTTCCGAAGGTCATGAGTTCAAATCCCAGCAACCACATGGTGGCTCACAACCACCCTGATGAGATCTGACACCCTCTTCTGATGCATCTGAGGACAGCTACAGTGTACTTGTAATAAATAAAAAATAAATCTTAAAAAAAAAAACTTTAGTCACACTGGGGGTATATGATATGCTCAGTGGTAGAACATTGTCTAACATGCATGAAGTCCTAGTTTCAATACCCTACAAACAAACCTACAGAATCACCTTAGCCGAGCCATTTTTTTTTAAATCAGGAAGTGCTAATCCTCCCCCTAATGAGGCCTTTAGATTACCGCCACCTGACGCTGACTCTCATCAAGCATCATTTCTCCTCTACCTCATCTTCCCACCATGGGAAGAACCAACAACTCTCCACTACGATATTTACAGTAGTGTAATAACCTTTTAACAACCTTAGCTCTGTACTGGTCTATAAAACCTACTGGAAGGAAGGAAGTGTTTAATCCCAGTGCTTGGAAAGGAGAGGCAGGCAGATCTCTGTGAATCTGAGGCCAGCCTGGTTATATAGCCAGTTCCAGGATGGCATGATAGACCTCATCTTAAAAAAAGAAAACAAAACAAAAAAACTATTAAAAGGGAACGAGTGACTGATTTGTTTCTACATATTAATTTTAAGGCTGACAGGCACAAGGTAAGAAAGTGAACAGATAAAATAATTTTGACATCGGGCTGGAGAGATGGCTCAGTGGTTAAGAGCACCAACCACTCTTCCAAAGGTCCTGAGTTCAATTCCCAGCAACCACATGGTGGCTCACAACCATATGTAATGGGGTCCAATGTACTCTTTTTTTTTTTAAGATTTATTTTATTTATTATATGTAAGGGCACTGTAGCTGTCTTCAGACACCCCAGAAGAGGGCGTCAGATCTCATTATGGACAGTTGTGAGCCACCATGTGGTTGCTGGAATTTGAACTCAGGGCCTTAGAAAGGGCAGTCAGTGCTCTTAACCACTAAGCCATCTCTCCAGCCCCCCAATGTACTCTTCTGGTGTGTGTCTGAAGACAGCTACAGTGTACTCATATAAGTAAAAATAAATAAATCTTTAAAAAAATAATAATTTTGACATCGAGTTTTATGAAGTATTTTTATTTCTTTATTTTGTGGGTGAGAAAAAGGTTCTGTGAGGTTGGATAGTTTGCTCAGGCCATATACTTGCAATTCTTCAGTTCTTCACACAAATCTTAACATGGGCCATTTGCAATTTATACTGCTCTTTCAAATGTTTTTTTTTTTTTCCTCAAGACAGAGTTTCTCTGTGTAGCCCTGGCTATCCTGGAACTCACTCTGTAGACCAGGCTGGCCTTGAACTCAGAAATCTGTCTGCTGCTGCCTCCCAAATGCTGGGATTAAAGGCATGCGCCACCACTGCCTGGCAAATGATTATTTTTTTATGAAAGAAACCCATACACATATACATGTAGAGGCAGAAAAACACACAAAATCCTTCTGCAAGTAAGAGATACCAAGAGAACTCACAAGCCACTATCAGAGTGATTTCTTGTTCACCCAACTCTCAGAGCACAGTGGAAACTGACTTCCCAGAACCAAAGACTTACCCATCCGGAAGTCAATGTAGCCTTCTCCTCCACTGATGACAAGCATAGACTTCAAGGGCGTCTGGCTGCTGGGCTCCTGTGCAGATGATCCTGCTTTGTCAGCTGTTAGGTCTGCTCCACTACTGCTACTCTGTGGGCTAATGACCTGACCTATTTTATACAGAAACAGAACAGTGAATATCACTCATCACAGATGCAGGTAGGGAATGCTATTTTTCTATACCTTTTCAAAGCTAAATAAATCATATGGTTGATTCCTGAATGCAATTGAAGTACTAGGAAGGGTGTAGGAGGATGGTCCTGAGTTCAAGGCAGTGTAGGCTACCAAAATCTTGATTCAAAAATAAAGTTAAGCTAGACAGCATCCTGACTGCCTTCAATCTAAGGGCTCAGGAGGCAGAGGGAGGAGGATCTCTGTGAGTTGAAGGTAATGAAGCCTGCTCAAGGTAATGATGAGTTTGAGGCTGGCCAAAGATGCACAGTAAAATCTTGCTTCAAAAAAGTTAAATGAAAAAGTAAATATATTTAAAACACACACACACACACACATTGAATGAAAGATGGCTGATTAACACACACCTGTGTTAGCTAATTTTTATGAATCTTCCACGTGGTTAAGATTGCTTGAAAATGAAACTGTGCTCTTGCTGGATACAGGTAAAAGATAGTTAACTTAGGAACTGGCTGTTATTCCCAGCTTTTGAGGGACAGAAACAAGCAGATTTCTAATTTATACTAATAACATGAAAAATATAGTATTTAAAACTAAAAAATAAGCTGAAGCTAATCTAAATTGCCCAGCTAATAGGGCTATTAGAGGTCAGAAGTTCTAAATTCTTTTATATTATTCTAAATTTATTAGACCTCATTTAGTCTCTAACTAGTCCTAAAGATATGAGTTTGTTCTATATAAGCTATTAGACATTGTTTTCATTGTTACATCTATAACTAGAGGCTAGTTTTTAAACTGGTAACTTATAGCACGTGCTGTTAAACGCCATGATTCTACCTGGTGTGCTGTGAGGAGTTCTCACTATGCACCACTGATTTTATTATCTTACTTCCAACCCTCTTCAGGCCTTCTCTCAGGGAGGCTGGGGCAGGTCACACCAGGCCCTTCGAAGCTGGAGACTATAGCAGATGTCCTAGGGTGACCAGCTTGTGAACACGTGTCCACATATTACATCACTGTGGGCAAATAGGCTTGTCTCTCCTTGACTGGGAGCCCAGCAGGTTATGAGCAGTTACTTGTCTCTAGTCCAAGAGTAGGTTGGCCTCACCCTGGCACATTGTTGTCTGCTTCCTACTTTGAGACAGGGTCTCTGTACACAACTCAACAGACGTTAAACTCCTTTTCCTAAGTGCTGAAATTGCAGATATACACACCTCTGGCCTGACATTCGCTTGTGTAGCCTAGGCTGATCTCGATCCTGAGACAGTCCTGCCATGGTCTCACAGGAATTGAAACTAGCAATGCTTTTACAGCACCAAGGCTATGAAAATATTTTTATCAAGAATCAGCCTGTAAAGGAACCAAGATATAACAACTATTTTGCCCTTAAAATCTTTTGGGTGCAACTCAGCGATTCTCAGTCACTGCCGCATCTTCTGCCCGTTGCCATGGCTGCCTACAAACTAGTCCTGATCTGGCATGGCGAGAGCACCTGGAACCTGGAGAACTCCTTCAGCGGCTGGTACGACGCTGACCAGAGCCCGGAGGGCCACGAGGAGGTGAAGTGCGGCGGGCAGGTGTTGCGAGATGCTGGCTATGAATCCGACATCTGCTTCACCTCTGTGCAGAAGAGAGCAATCCGGACCCTCTGGACAGTCCTGGATGCCACTGACCAGATGTGGTTGCCAGTGGTCAGGACTTGGCGCCTCAATGAGTGACACTATGGAGGTCTAATGGGTCTCAATAAAGCAGAAACTGCTGCTAAGCATGGCGAGGCACAGGTAAAGATCTGGAGACGATCTTACGATGTTCCACCGCCTCCCCTGGAGCCTGACCATCTATCCCTTCTACAGCAACATCAGCAAGGATCGCAGGTACGCAGACCTTACTGAGGACCAGCTCCCCTCCTGTGAGAACCTGAAGGACACTATTGCCAGAGCACTGCCCTTCTGGAATGAAGAAATTGTCCCCAGATCAAGGAGGGGAAAAGGGTCTTGAGTGCCGCCCATGGTAACAGCCTTCAGGGCATCATCAAGCCATCTGGAGGGTCTCTCAGAAGAGGCCATCATGGAGCTGAACCTACCCACGGGCATTCCCATCGTCTATGAATCGGACAAGAATGGGCCCATCAAGCCCATGCAGTTCCTGGAAGATGAGGAGACCATGCGTAAAGCCATGGAAGCTGTGGCTGCTCAGGGCAAGGTGAAGAAGTGAAGGCGAGGAGGTAGATAGACTCCTACCCCGATGCTCTCCCTGCCTGCTCCTGCCTCCTGCACCCTCCCCAGCACCTGCCACACTGACTACATCTTTAGGATCTTAGGTTTAAGATGTAGTTGCAGATGAGGACCTGTGGCTCCCACCTTCATTTTAGTATTTTATCCCCTGCACCCACTCCCTTCATAGAATCTAGTCAGAGTAGCACCTCTGGGGGTGCAGGTTCTTGGAACACGTCCAGGGATGGCTCCCTGTGCCAGGAGAGTTGAGAGATAGTAATTATAGTTTTTTAGTTCTTTGTTTACTAAGGGTCTGCTTAGGAAGAAGTCAGGGAGAACTGTGCTGTGGTATGACCAGTGAGGAGAAGCTGCGGTCCAGTTTTGTCCCTGGAACCTGTCCTGCACTCTTCCTGCAGTTAGGTAACTGGAGCATAGTCATTCTAGTGGAGAATGAAAGTAACCTCATGGTGATTTTAACCCTACTTTCTCTCTGACCCTAAAGGAGCTGCTGGTCCTAGAAGGTTGGGATCAATCTTGTCAAGTCTATGTGTTACATTTACTTTTACAAAAATAAAGTATATATACATATATCAAAACACACACATACACACACACACACAGTATACATCAAGACACTAGGATATGTGATTTCTCAGCTTCCTGATGTCACACTGTCCTTATTATTATGGACTCCAATTCTCTGGAACTCTTCTATAAGTTGCCTTGGTTATGGTATGTTATTATAATAATAGAAACGTAAATAATATATTTTAAATATTTCAATTTTATGCTCTTTTCTTCATAGTTAAGAAAAGTATGTCTTATTTTTAACTTAAGAGTATGCAAATAAAGTTGCTGCCAAATGTGTCATTTGTTCTAAAGTTCGAATTCTAAGATAGAATCTTTGAGTATGAAATGTCATAGAAGAGAGAAACCTTTACATATTATTCAGAATATGAACAATTGAACAGTGTCCAAGACATTCCTCTTAGAGAGCTCTGCCTGTAGGCTGGGGAAGCAGAGTGTTTGTCTAGCATATGTGAGGAACAATGTTCAATCCCCAGAACTGTGGGTGGTATGTGTGTGAGAGAGAGAGGGACAAAGAAAGCTCTGACTAGGAGATCCTTTTTTCCTTTTCAGAATCTGCTGTCCTTTGTCAAATCTCACAGACTGCAGGCCTCTAGGGACTAGTAGGATACTGTCCTATGATGTGATGCACTACAAATTTACATTTTTAATTGAAAGTGGATGGGGTAGTGTGATGGATCCTCATGGAGCTCCATTACTGCAATGCTCAAGCTTACTCTGGAATCCATTAAGCCTACTAGAAACAACTTCCACAGTAGAGTCTGCAATAGAAGGCAAAGCATTCCCAATGCTAGTACAACTTCATCCTCAGGCTAACTGGCCTATGACAAATAACAATATTACTAGGTCCACTTTTAGATTTATACTCCAAAAGAAAAGTGCATATATACAATAAAAAGGTTCAACGTTGGGGCTGGAGTGGCTCAGCTGGCACAGGCCTTAATCCACAAGTGAAGTCGAGCATGGATCTCTAGCATATATATAAAAAGATGGTCAAGGTGGGCATGTGTAATACTGGTACTAGGGCACAGGTACAGGTGTATGTGGTAGACAGGTAATCCCTGGAACTCACTGACCAGCCAGTTTAGCTAATCAGTGAGTTGTGGATTCAGTATAGGACTCTAAAAAATATGGTGGAGAGCAACTGAGGAAGGCACCTGACATTGACTTCAGCCTTC
>JADRCC010561570.1:0-10527 GCA_019843855.1 Hylomyscus alleni
CAACAAGATGACTACCTCAAGTTAAACACCTTTTATTTCAAATGTTATACTGTGTGATGTGCTTGGTAGACATAAAAACCCACTCTTAGATTAAGTTAAATCTATTTCACTTTAAGGTTGCCCTCTCTATATCTGTATAATGCTGCAAACTCTTACTATAGACTGCCACAATTATAATAAATTGATGCTTGATTAACCAAAGCAACAGCATTCAGTATGTTAGTATAGACTCAGTACAACCACGATTTAACACTGGGAGTCTACTGAGCAGCGCTGTATGTCTATCTGTGCTAACATCACTGGCTCTTCTGCCAAGGCAATGACTTGATTGTTACCTATGGCATCTCCCTCACCACAGCAACAGATTCACTATTGATACTCTTCCCCTACTCAGAGAACTCTTTACATGTTTATAGGAGAGAATGAAATCACTTATTATTAATGGGTTGAAGTTAACATAGATCTCTAATTTTAATAGGACACTTTTAATAAAATTGGATGGTCCATAGCTTGGTATATTTATGTTTAGGATTTTAATATCTTATTGCTTTACTTTTTCCATCATTATAATTAAACAATCTTACAGATTAGTTTTAGTTTTTCTCAATTTCGTCTGATATCAGGATGACAACACATGCTTGATTTCTGGTCCTATTTGCTTGGAATACCTATTGCCATCTTTTCCACATTAAGGCTGTGCCTATGTATCAGAGTAAAGTGGTATTCAAGGTGACCTTCCTGCTTCTTAGAGGAGGGGGGACTGTTTGAGATGAGAACTGGAAGAAGAGGAGGGCAACAATTTGGATGTAAAGTGAATAAATAAATAAATAAATAAATAAATAAATAAAGCAAATAAGGAAACTATACATATTCATACCCATACCCATACCCATACCCATACACTTACACATACACATACACACACACTTACATATCCATGCATCCAGCCTGTGTCCTTTGTTTTGAAGGTTGAATTATTATTGAAGTTGTGTGTTGATTATAGTAACTTTGGGGTGCTGGTTGTGTTTTCAGTTTTATTTTATTTTTCATTATTTGTAGCTTTGTTTATTTAATTGCTACTGTCTTCTGACCATATTTACTTCTTTGTTTTGTCAAATGTTTTGCTTTCATTGTTCCTGATAAGAATAGTTTGGTAGAAAAGAATTCCTTTGGTTTCTTTGTATCATGGAGAGTTTTTCTTTCCTTTTCAATTATTGTAGATCCTTTTGATGTGCATCATATTCTCATGGGATATGTTATTACATATGATTTCTGCAATGTTTTTCCTCTTGGAATATTCAATATGATTTATTTGTTCTCCATATTTAGTGTTTTGTCTGTTATGCTGTGGGAAGTTACTTTTCTGGTCTTTTCTAGTTAGTCCTGTATGACAAGCAAGAGCAACAATTGCAAAGTTTCCAGTGATGAGGAAAGCATATCCAGCAAAATCTGTATGTGTAAGAGGAATGGAGGCAACCTGTGTGACTGACCATTTTGTTCCTAAGAATTCATACTAGATGTTAATTCCATCTATAAGTAACATATTCTGTATCAATAACTTTTCATACCTTATAAGATGGTAAAACCTATTGGAGAATGAAGTCAATTAGAAAAATTTCTCTTTGTGTCAACATGCTTGTTCAAGCTAAAATGAGTTGGTCAAGTTTCTTTAGTTATCTGTTTCCCCAAATTTAAGGAATATAACTTAAAAATAAAGACGGAGGCAATTTTTACAGACCTACATGACCAAGAACAGTTTGAGTTCACTGTAGTCAAGAAGACAAACATCATTATTTAAGGTAGTAGGAATAGACAAAGTTTGTATGTTGTGGTGCATCTTATTCTTTGGTATTTATTATCTCTAAGTATATATTGAATAAGTTGAAGAGAAAATGGACTTTTGAGTTTGGAAAAAGAATCAAAATTCTTCATTTTCTTTCTTGTTAATAATAGATTAGTTATTAATATACATAATTTGGAGAATCCCTTGTGAGGATGGATCTAGAAAATATCATCCTCTGTGAGGTTACTGTGTGGCAAAAGACCATACATGGTATACACTCACTGATAAGTGGGTATCAGGCAAAAACCATGGAAAACACAAGAAACAACTCTTGAACCACATGAAGCTTAAGAGGAAGGAAGACCAAAGAGTGTGTGCTTCAGTCCTACTTAGAAGGGGGAACAAAATAATCAATGGAAATAGAGGGTAGGAGGGACTTGGAAGGAAGAGAGGAAGGGGAGGAGAAAAAGAAGGAAAGAATCAGGTTTGGGAGGAGTGGAAAGAGATGTTCAGAGGCTCAGATATTGAACAGAGGTGTGTAGCAATGGGGGATAGGGAACTGGAGGTAACAACCAGAAAGTCCCAGATACCAGGAAAGCATGAGCCTCCCAGCACCCCACAGGGATGACACACCTCACAAAGGGGAGGGAGTACTTGTCAAGACCATATCCAGAGGTTAGGCATAACCCCCAGTTGAGGGATGGGGCCAACCACCCATCTCCAACATTTTAATTCAGAATTCCTACTGTCTAAAAAAAAAAAATACAAGGACAAAGAGTAGAGCAGAGACTGCAGGAAAGTTCATCCAGAGACTGCCTCACCTGGGTATCCATCCCACTTGTAGCCATCAAACCCAAATACTTACTGATGCCAAGAAGAGCTTGCTGACAGGAGCCTGATATAGTTGTCTCCTGAGAGGCCCTGCCAGATCCTGACCAATACAGATGCAGAGGCTCACAACCAACCATCGACAGAGTACAGGGACCCCAATGGAGGAGTTAGGGGAAAGACTGAAGGAGCTGAAGGAACCTTATCCACCATCGATGGGAGGGAAGACCCTTGGTCCTGTGAAGGCTTGATGCTCCACTGTAGAGGAATGCTAGGGCAGTGAGGTAGGAGTGGGCAGGTGGGTGGGAGAGCATGCTCATAGAAGCAGGATAAGGGGGTATGAGTTAGAAGGTTTGCAGAGGGGAAAACAGAAAAGGGGCTAACATTTGAAATGTAAATAAATAAAATTAAAAAAGCGAGTTTTGAAAAAAATAACTTAAATCAAGATTACTTTGTGATCTTGGTACCCATTTATAAAAGAAGCCA
Source organism: Hylomyscus alleni (assembly GCA_019843855.1). Lineage (NCBI taxonomy): Eukaryota > Metazoa > Chordata > Mammalia > Rodentia > Muridae > Hylomyscus > Hylomyscus alleni. Next base: position 3,098 of record JADRCC010561570.1, read on the forward strand.
TATTTGTTAAACATTGTTTGGTTATGTGGAAAGCACATCCATCTTTTGCCTGTCACTTTATTTGCTGCTCTGTTTAGACTATTTTGCATTCATTTGTTCAAATTCTCATTTTACCTTCATCTACACATTCCATGTACATCAAACATTTGGAGTCATTTGTAGTAGTTTTTCAATATGTGGTAATTGTAGATCCACTATCAATACTGCCTGACACTTGAATGGTGAATCAAGTTCTTTATAACTTTATTGTGCAATGACAATTAGAATAAATTTTGAAGATGTCTAATGAAATTTAATGGCATGAGAAATGATGAATCTGTTCCTTGTTAACTTCCTCACTAGAGTTGTAGCTATTTATGGAAGACTTATTTTCTAAATTAATTTCTTTCTTGACCAGAGATGGGAAAGCTGTTGTATTTCACAGGTAAACACAATATCTTCATTGTAGTGTTCAGGTAAACAAACTAACTATGTTACTACAAATATAATAATAGAATATAAGGTGTAATGAAATACTCCTGCATTTCTCTTCAGAATATCACTTCCCTTGCCTGGAATATCACATCGAAAAAGATAGGTACAGGAGGATTTGAGTTTCAGTAACAGGAATGTGAATTGGGCTTGTAAAATGCTGAGGTAATTGAAATAGGATAATTAAAGTAGGATTATGAAAATTGTTTGTAGAAAAAATATTTGCAGAGACTTGGAATGGCTGTAAAGTAGACTTTTGAAGCATTTTTTAAAAAATCATATGGAAACCAACTACTATAGAAGCTCCCCAATATATATATATATATATATATATATATATATATATATATATATATGAAAAGAATTTAAGAGAAGTCAGAGAATGGAGGTAACAATGCCACGATTAGACATCTTATAGCACCAAGTGAAATATCCAATGCAAGGACAGTTACATCTTGTTGAGTAATGGGTTAAGGAAGTATTTTGACCCCAACATATCACAGGCTATTACCAAGACTATTGTTTGCTCTCCATAATTTGATTGTAAGGTCGTATTGTTGAAGGCAACACTTAGAGAAGTTTAGCTGGTACCCACTACAGAATTTCCACCCGACCGATTAGAATTTATGATGTTTGAAGGTATTTTGTGATATGAATGGATGAAAATGGTAATCGTGAGCATCACTCATCAATTAATCCTGTGATCTAAAGCAGAGATCTACTTCCAAGATATACTGGAACAATAGTGTCACAAATATTATAGGAGATATAAGCCACCTTTCAAAATTTGTATTTAAATCCGAGTCTATAAGATGCAACCTTACATTGCAAGAATCTAGTGACCAAGAATCTAAGATTAGATACATCATGGGTTTAAAGGAAAATGTACTACTGTTATTCTAATAAAGGCATATAGCAACAAAATGACTTCTAATGACATTTTACTATACTTATAGATGCATGTCTCGTTCAACCCTCATAAGAAAAGCTTCTTCTTGCAGAAGATGGGAATGAACACAGAAATTCACACCTGAACAATGTGCACAGTGTGGGAAACTTCGGAGCATTCGATCCTGAATGAGATGTCTACATCAACTTCTGCCCCCTCAAGGCTCAGGGATCTATGCAAAAGAGAAAGAGGAAATACTGTAAGAGACAGGTGATGTATGTCTCCAAGGAAACAAACACAACAGTGCTGATGGAAATATGCACTCTCAGAGTCTGGATGGCAGCACACATACCACACATAATGATGCAAGCCAGAAGGAGACACAGCACTGAGATGGGGCACAGGATTTGGGGTCTCACCCCCTACCAATAAGTTATTAGCAATTGATTTTTCCTAGAAAGAAGAAAAATATTTTTCTCCAATGGATTGACTATGTCATCTATAATCCATGACAAATTCCATACAAACTAATGACTGACCAACACAAAATAAAATACATGGACTTTGTTGTTGCTGCTGCTGCTACTGTTTGTTTGTGAGCTTTTGTTTCATATTGTTTTGCTTGCACATATTTTGTCCTATAGATGTTTTGTTTGCTTCTTTCCTGGACTGTTTGATAATTTTTCATTCTCTTTTTTGGTTTTTGGTTTCTTTTTTTTTTTATTTTTGTTTTTGCTTTTTGTTTGTTTTTTGTTACTTTGCTGAGGGAAGAAAGCAAGAAAGTAAAAAAAATGGAAGGAGGGAAGGAAACAAGGAAAGAAGAGAGAGAGAGAGAAGAGAATGAGACAAGAAAATGGGGAGAATCTACAAAGAGTTGGGAAGGAAAAACTATCAAAATTATTATATGAAAGCGAAAGCAAACTTTGTAGAAAAAAATTCGCATTAGATCAAATGTGACATTAACATGTTTCTGAGTGACTCTAATGTCAAGAGAACAATTCCTTCAAGAGAAGAAGAGGTACAAATATTGGTAGCATGAGAAAAAAAAAAGATATCACTAGGGAAATGAGTGACTTCCAGCAGTTCCTTAGAAGAATATTCAGTATCATCTTCATAAATGAGCACACTTCATAAATGAGAACATATACAGAGCACTTGCAACTGGATTCTCATTGTAAATCATGGAAGTGTTGAACCCCTACTAGTATGTTGAATGCTTCTATTGTTGTAAAAGCTACACGTAGTACAGCACAGATTCATGACAATCTAGAAGTTCATCAGAGACAGTAGGCACTTGTGCATATAGATTGAGGCAGAGATATTAATGGTAAGTAGATTTAGCTTATACTATGACTAGTTAATTGTGTCTACCATATATTATATGGTAAAAATTTTATAAAGAAAGATACTAAGATTAGGTAAGTGTCTTGCTGGGTCATATGGTATATACTCAAATTATAGACTATCACTCAAGGATGTGAAATTAAAGTGGAACTTACATGGTAAATGGGGAATGATAGCCTTTTATTGCAAGCATTGTTCATCAAGCCTTGGGCATTTTGAGCAAACATGCGGAAATGATCAACAGGATATGACTATAGGGTCAGCCTGGGGTCAGTTAGACACAAGGAGGGAGATGGTATAACAAAAGTTCTGCAGCTGAGAATGGACCCTCTCCTGACCAGTGTAAGCAATAGAAGCTCTCTATACCAAGAAAGTTCAGTGGTCCTAAGGAAGTGCCTCAAGATGACAATATTAATGATAATGACATTGATAAAAATTCCATTTCTACTGCTATGATAAACCACCAGGAAAAAGTGAATTTTGTGAATAAGAGTTTATTGTGGCTTCATCATACCATGGTAGATGAAGTAGCTGTTCACAGTGCTGCCACAATTACAAAGCAGACTAATGTGAATGTTGATGCTTGCTTTAGTCATTCTCCTTTCAATAGAGAAGCAGCACATGAAATGGTCTCACTCACAGTTTGTTGGTTATTCACTGCTAAGATAGCTTGATTTTTGCAGGGTAGATTGGCGGAATGACTATGAAAATCAATATGTAGTTTTCTCAAAGTAGTTAGGAACAAAGATACCATGCAACTCAGCTATACTACCCATAGGCTTGCACCCAATGAACTGTGCATCTTACCACAGAGAATCCTACTCATTCATTTTTATTGCAGCTCTATTCACCATAGCCATGACATGGAAAGAACTTGACTGTCCATCAACAAATTAATGGACAATAGAGATGTGGCACATCTACACAGTGGGATATTATTCCTTTATAAATAAAATCAAAATTCTCCAATGAATAAATGGAACTGCAAAAATAAATCTTAGTGAGTGGGATATTCCAGAGCCAGAAAGGTAAATATTTCATTTTCTCTTTCATATGTAGATCCTAGCTTTGAAGATTTAGATATTGGGATTAAATATTATCTTTGGAAGTCAATAGCAAAAGTAAGAAGGACAATAGGACACAAGTTATCTAAGAGGAGAAAGGGGAATAGTAGAGTGGTGTTACCTGGAATGGGTAATGGGGTGGAAGAGTAGAGGGTAGAAATGGAGAGACACAATTAATACTAAAGTACTTTGAAAAAGCTATATACATACTCAAAATTGTAGAGACTTCTTTTAAAAATACATATGTGTCAAGTGTACAAATGTAGTTATCCTATGCAGTGAAATAATGCCTCTCTTATATCCTACATTTGCTACTAAAAACTGCCTGGTCAGATGTGGTATGATCCCATTTGAAGTACTGGTAATTGGGTTAGCACAGACTCTTAAAACAGTGCAAGATACTACAATCACTCTCAGTTACTCTCTGCAAAAAAGAAGAGTAAGATCTTATTAATCTAAAGATACCAGGTATTTATGTCATAGAGATATCAAGCCTGTACTAACCTAGAAGATTCGTTCATACTTAATAGCTGCCACAGTGGGGGAAAGTGCTGTTCACTCTCCTGGTTGTATGAACCATGTTGGTTACAATGAAAACTTGCCTGGCAATACATCCTCATTTCTGCAGTAGTAGAACCAAGCTTTTATGTATATCGAGCTGCATTTTGATTGGACTTAAGGCCTTCTGCAAAAGACAGAAGTCATGCTTGACATTATTAGTAGGGACTAGAAAGTGTGGCTAGACATGTCATAAGTGTCTACTATTTCAATTCTGATAACGTCTCCCTAAATACTTATCTTTATACTCACAGAGAATTGATACTTGCAACACTTATCTGAGAAGAGAAATTTTAAAAATTATAGTGTGGAATTCCTGAGAAAGTGTTTTCTAATTAATAGAAGTATTTGCAAGCAGGAATTCACAACAACTGGGACTGAACTCAACACTTATACAAGATCAAGTCAGAATGCAGTGGTGACAGCCTCACAAAGTCCCATCACTAGCTGATAAACGTTGTAAGTTAATGGTTACTGTGGGAACTTAGTATGTTACAGAAGATTATATGATGTTGGGAGAAAAGCAGTGGAGGGGTATGGGAGTAGTCTGAAATGATAAAATATGGGGTGAATTTGATCTAAACACATATATGTATGCACTAAATTCTCAGGCAATAAATAAAGATGATAATGAAAAGAAATGATGTGTATGTTGTCTTAGTATTTTTTGTAATTAGTCCATTAAACATTTCAAACTCAGTGGAATCAGGTTAGAATGGAAAAGCTTCTTTCATCTTGATTTTAGGTATTGTTTTCCTGCTCTAAAATCACCCTTTTTAGTAATTAAATTATGTCATTTCCACTTCTTTCTTCCCTCCAGCTTCCCTTGCTCAAAACCATCCCATGTGCCTCCACTTTGAAGATGACTCTTTTTCTCTGATTAAGTTTGTCTGTGTATGCACACAAACCCACACAACCTGCTGAGATTATTTTTGTAGATTGTCTATGTCCTGCATCTATGACTCAGAGAACATCACAGAAGAGCAAGTGGAAACACTCCAAAAGCTAGACTATCAGAAAGTCGGCTGTGATACAGTCTCTCAGGAATTGATGCCTAAGCAAACACAGAGCAATAGTGCCAATTGCCATGCCGGTCTGATATGGGGCTAGGTGGAATTTGCAGCATCACATCAATAGACAGAGAGCTATAAGTAACTACAAGTGCAGGGAGAATGGGAATCAGACTCTCCCTAGGATGACGCCCTTTGTAGCTGTCTAATGCACAAAGATTATCTTAAAATCATTCATAATTTTAGATTAGCATCACCAATAAGATGTAACTTAATACAAAGATAAACTGTCCTGCATATATTTCCTGAATCCTTTCATGGTTTTGCTGTGATTTTTCTATTGATGCATAGTGGCTTCTTGCAAGTCCCCATCTTCTACACTCTTTGTCTAAATATGTGATTTTGGGACTCTGTGTCTGTAAGTATACAGCTGTTAGCACAACATAATGGAAGATTGCAGAGGATAGGCCAGATCACTGAATACCCAAAAATATCCTACACGCAAGTGTGAGTTTATATTAATGCTCATAACTTAATAAGATTAAAAATAAACAAAAACAAAATGAGCTACATTCAAAAAAAAAAAAAAAAAAAAAAAACAGGTCCCGTTGCTACATCAGTTATTTCCTTCAAGGACACAAAAGAATGGGATGCATTATCATATTTAGTTTTCTGTAGTAACTGTCATTCTTGTAATCCATTGACTTCCTTCTCTGGGTGGAGCACACACAGACAATGGAATGAATCATTTCAGAGGAACTCTACTCAGGCTTACTGGGAGAACAGGACCATTCTCACCTGTCACAGCAGATGCTCTTTTTTTCATATAATATATTCGAATTATTTTTCCCTTTCGCATTGTCCTTCCAATTCCTCCCAACATCCACTCCCATCTAGATCCACACCCTTTCTTTCTCTCCTTAGAAAACAAACAGGCATTTGAGGAATAGAAAGAAAATAAAATAAAGTAAGTTAGAATATGATAAAGTAAGCAAACAAGAACAAAACCAAAGAAGCAGCACGTGGAACATGGGTAAACATGGAGACATGTGTTCACGTTTACAGGAATTCCATAAAAACACAATACTGGACACCCAATTACATGTACAAAGAACCTATTTGATTAAAAAGATTCTCTGACACCATTATGGGACAAAGAACCTTTAAAGATGCCATTGAGCTTGTTTTGTGTTGGCCTTTCACCAAGTGGAATAGAACATTTACTAAAAAGTGATTTCTTAACCCAGTGAGACTCACTCAGAGAAAACTAAATTTTCATTTACTAGTGGTTAACAATCGGAGATAGCTTCTGATTTATAGATCGACCGAGCTGTCTACTTCTCCTGTCTGCTCTAGGATCCCATCTGATACAAACCTGTTCAGGCCCTGTGCATGTTGCCATAGTCTCTAGGGTACATAAGGATGGGATTCTAATTGTTTAAATATTGCTGCCAAGTTCCATCATCCTCAAATGTTGGTTACGCATTAAGTGTATATTTAACAATGTACATATATATGTATATGTATATGTATGTGTATATATTATTGTATTAGTTTTCCATCCAACCCCTGAAATGGCTACATGATATTTTCTAAAACTCTGATTTGAGATCAGTACAGTCCTCTCCACATTTTCCTTTAACTGATCACTTTTTTCCCCTCCATTTTTAAACATCCATCTTGACTGCTTTAGCACTTCAAAAGCTCAATTTATGTGACAGTCTTGGTCACTAAGATCCAGTGAAATGTTTCTTGCTGTAAATGTCTTTCTGTGCTAAATCATTGGCTAGCAAGGAGACAGTCCATAGAGAAACTCCAAAGCACTATCACTTACACGCCAATATGTTACCAGAATATTAGCTCCTACAAAACATGTTTAAAAGTCATCCACTCTCAGCTTTCCAATGAATTGATGGAAGAACAACAGCATCTTCCATACCTGAAACTGGTGGAGATTTTATAATTCACAATATATATAGTATGCTAGACATACCCAAGACAACCCAAGAATGTTCAAGGTAGTGAAACATACCAATAAGTATCGCTAACATTTTCATCCATGTAGGATGTATCCCAAAGGATAGTTTTAGTTAC
>JADRCC010561573.1:1579-11751 GCA_019843855.1 Hylomyscus alleni
TCCTTCCCTTACTGTGCCCAGCTTGTAAAACACACACACACACACACACTCACATATGCACACACACTCACACTCACATACACACATACACACACACACTCACACACATACACACATACACACTCACTCACACGTACTCACACGTACTCACACGTACTCACACACACTCACACATGCACACACTCACACTCACACACACTTACACACTCACTCACACACTTACACACTCACTCACACACACTCACACACTCACACACTCTCACACACTCTCACACACACTCACACTCACACTCACATACACACATACACACACACACTCACACATGCACACACACTCACACTCACATACACACATACACACACACTCACACACATACACACTCACACACTCACACTCACTCACACGTACTCACACGTACTCACACACACACTCACACATGCACACACTCACACTCACACACACTTACACACTCACTCACGCTTACACACTCACTCACACACACTCACACACTCTCACACACACACTCACACTCACTCACTCACACACACACACACACACACACACTTCCTCTTTCATGTTCCATGTGTCCCACTGGCCTGCCCCATTCTTCCTCATTGCTCTTGATCTCCTTTCTGGGGTTGTTAGACGTTACTTACATTCAGAATTGTTTCCATATATGCATGTGGACATTAAAGGCTAGGATCCACAGATGAGGGAAAACACACAACTTTTGTCTTCCTGAGTTTGGGTCATCTTGCTTATTTTATATTTTTCAGATCCGTCCATTGTCCTGCACTTTCATTTTCCTTCATTGTTGAGTAACACCCCATTGTATGTATGTACCACACTTCACTATCCACTCCTCTGTTGAAGGACATCTGGACTGCTTCCATTTCCTGGCCATTGTGAGTAGAGCAGCAATAAGCAGGGACAAGCAAGCCTCTCTGTGGCAGGATATAGAGTCCTCTGCTTACACGCCCATATCCCTGTAGATTTTTCAAATCAAAATTCAGTTCTTTCTGGAGCCCCATGCTGAATAAAGAGTGCTGAAAATTACACTCATAAAATAACAAGTGGAAAAACACACCCACAGTTAAATGAAATTATCTTCATGAAGCCTCCATACACCTCAATGCTTAACAATTCTGTTCTTCAAGAGAAACAATTTATCGGTGACATTCAAATGGATTTTATCCCTTCAATAAAAAGATTCACAGTTGAGCACAGGCATTTAACTCCCCTTTCTGAGCACCACAGAAAATTGCCAAAGGAATGTAAAAATAGGAACAAAATCACATCCCTTTGGGTTACCAGGAAGCGCGGCAGGAACTGTGGGGGATTGACATCTCTGAAGCATGGTTCCTCCCATCCAGGAACACCACATTCTATTTCTTAAGTCAATATTGGTAGTTCACATTTTTTTTTTTTGTGAAAATTGTCCATTTTGTCAAGCGCGTGCACACGTGGGATTAGATAACTTGCCTGCTATTTTAAATCGTCTCCCTATTGTTCCATATGCTGCCTCCAGCATTCTGAATTTGCACCTTTTTGTCTTAATTAGCCTTGCCAGAAGTTTGTCTATTTTACTGACTTTCTAAAGGAACTTGCTAGACACAAAGTGAAAGAGGGGCTGTTCGGGGGAGGGCAGAACTCGGGAAAGGTGGAGGTGGGTGTGTGGAGGTGGAGGAAGGCTGTCAGGTACACACCACGGACATCAGAATGAAGAGGTTGCATTTCTGTTTCAAAAGATCAATCGTGGACCTAGGGAGGTTGAGCTGGAGCGGGCGGGGGGGGGGGGGAGACTGGGGAGAGACTATCCCAAGTGTTCCATGCTCCGGCTAAGAGCAGCATGAGCCAAGGAGACCCAAGAGACCCCAGCCAGCTGGCTGAGAGAGAGGGAGGCAACCTTGTTGACATAGAAACTAGAGTCTAGCTAGGTTTCTTGGGAGCTAGATGTAGAGTCACTTCTGGGAGCCGAGTCTTCCCTGTGGACTAGCGGCTGTGGAAGAGAGAAAGGAACCCTATCTATGATCTCTCTGTCCAGGCTGCAACATGTCCTCTCTTCTCACTTGAACTGTTTCCTCTTCACGAAAGGCCCAAGATGACTGGCCTCCATGAGCATAAGAGATGGAGTGCAGGGTGTTAAACAGTCCCTCGGAGCTGCCACTGAGAAAAGCCACAGGGAGTTGCTACCTGGCATGGTAAGATTGTCTAGCCATTTCCAGGCTGGGTCCAGGTTATTACATGAGATTTGCTTTGGGGCAGACACATTCTAAATGTGTTGAGAAGCATAAAGTTTATGGGACAAAGGCCGTGTCAGACCCAGCAGGTTAGCCATGTTTACTCCTGCACCAAGCAGCATTTGTCAATGAATACAGCTTCCCCAGCTGAAGCATCACTGACCATGCTCACAGCTGTTAGGTTACAACCCAGCATGTTATAGCTCTGATCATCAAAACCTGGGTCCGCCACTCCACTCAACGAGCTAGAAGAGTTTCATTGACTTCTACTCTCCTCCTTGACCCTCTCTCTATGCCACACACAGCACTGAGCCCATAGATTACTATAGTACTCATCTAGACTCGTCCCCTGTCCCATGAAAGCAAGAGGTTCTGTGTTAAACTCCCAGAACCCATAGGAAAGCTGGATGTAGCAGAACATGGTTGCAATCCCTGCACTCGGGAGCTAGAGACAGGAGGATGATACCTGGCCAGTTAGCCTAGCCTACTTGGTGAACACCAGGCCAGTAACGCATCTTGTCTCAGAAGACAAGATGAGCTTATGCATAACAGCATCTCAGGTTGACTCCTGGCCTTGGGATGATTGAACACACCCATGTACCATCCACAAAAACTATGGAACTGGAGAAACGTCTCAGTAGGAGAGCACGTGCCTAGCATGCCCAAGGACCAGAGACTGATAACCTCATGCCACTCCAGTGATGTCATAGACACCCCAGTTTGGGAGGACAAAACCATAAAAGCTTAAGAGCATCAAGTTTGACCTGCTTTGACTGAGGATCCCAGTGTCAAGAAGAAAGCAAGGAAGTATTCCTATAAAGTCGGGAAGCGGTTACCTCTGGGCAGGAGGAGGAAATGGGATCCATACGGACACAGGGCTCGTGGCTACCATCGCCCTTTGTTGCTGATTGATCTGCACAGTGGTCACTCACTCAGGCATTCATTCAGGACTCCACTAAGTCGTACCTTAGTCCATGTACTTTCCTATGTTTTCTATTTTCTGAAGTTTGCTTTTATTTTATAATTATGTCTATATGTGTCTGTGCATGTACGAACCATGCCCTTGGAGGCCAGTAGAGGGCGCCGGATTCCCTGAGGGTGGGAATCACCCTGTGTAGGTGCTGGGAAATGAACTCAGGTCTTCTGCAAGAACAGTTTAAACTCTCAACTACTAAGCCAGCTCTCCAGCTCCCACATGAGGGTGGCCTTGAACTACTGACCCTTCTTCCTCTATCTGTCCAGTGCTGGGATAACAGGCATGTACTACCCCACACCTGATGATCAAACATAAGGTTTCATGCATGTTAGGCAAGCACTCTGTCAACTAAGCCGCTTCCCCAGGCCTGGGTGCCTCTTCAAAAAGACAATTAGAATGCACAATAGTGGGGTTGGTGAGATGGCTCAGCGGTTAAGAGCGCCGACTGCTCTTCCAAAGGTCCTGAGTTCAAATCCCAGCAACCACTGGTGGCTCACAACCATCCATAACAAGGTCTAACACCCTCTTCTGGAGGGTCTGAAGACAGCTACAGTATACTTAACATATAGTAAATAAATGAATCTTTTTTTAAAAAAGAATGCACATGCCGGGCGGTGGTGGCACACACCTTTAATCCCAGCACTTGGGAGGCAGAGACTGGCAGATTTCTGAGTTCGAGGCCAGCCTGGTCTACAGAGTGAGCTCCAAGACAGCCAGGACTATACAGAGAAACCCTGTCTCGAAAAATCAAACAAAAACAAAAACAAAAACCAAAAAAAAAAAAAAACAACAAAAAAAGAATACACATAGTGACTTTCAGAGGCTGGAATGTGTGGACTGGAGAGGGTTGGAAGGAGGTTAGGAACAGCTACTCATGCACAATTGTCAGGCACCACATGGGATGACTGACAGCTTACAATTACCTATTCCAAGTTTCACGAGTAGCTGAGAGACTACAGGCTAGAGGGCAGCAAATGTGAAGTCATGAGAGGGCGGAAGCAATAATTACCTTTGTTTCATCAGAACACATTGTAGACGTGTATAGGAATACCACAGTGACCCCACAAAGAAACATACTAGTGGATGGTCAAAGAAGCGTGCTAGTGTACGGTCAAAGAAGCGTGCTAGTGGACGGTCAAAGAAGCGTGCTAGTGTACAGTCAAAGAAGCATGCTAGTGTATGGTCAAAGAAGCGTGCTAGTGTACAGTCAAAGAAGCGTGCTAGTGTACGGTCAAAGAAGCGTGCTAGTGTACAGTCAAAGAAGCATGCTAGTGTACAAAGAAGCATGCTAGTGTACAGTCAAAGAAGCGTGCTAGTGTACAGTCAAAGAAGCGTGCTAGTGGATGGTCAAAGAAGCGTGCTAGTGGATGGTCAAAGAAGCACGCTAGTGGATGGTCAAAGAAGCGTGCTAGTGTACAGTCAAAGAAGCGTGCTAGTGTACAGTCAAAGAAGCATGCTAGTGTATGGTCAAAGAAGCGTGCTAGTGGATGGTCAAAAGTCAGAGAGCATCTCGGGAGACAAACACATCAACTATCTTGGCTCGCTAATGATTCACTCCACTATACAGAGCAGCCCATAGCACCACGCCCATAACTTAATGTAACTAAAATAATGACTTTAAAGACAAGATAGGTAAGAATAAGGTCGTCAATAAATTAGTTTTAATTGATACCACTGAGCTTTGTGTGTTGTTTCCAGTGCACTCAATGACATCTGCATGCCATTCCCATGTGGTTCACCTGAGAATCAAGGCCAGGGTAACTGGCCTTATCATTCCATGGGTACCATCTGAGTGTGAGGAACTTGGGTATAGTGGTTGAAGACGGAAGTCAGTTTTGGTGCTACAGTCTTAAAATTCTTTCAGGCCAATCCCTCGGTAGACATGTTGAATACCAGCATTGCAGTCTCTCTTAGAGATTCAGAATTGTACCTCAACAATCCTGGCTGGGCCCTGGAACATGGTTCAGGAGGCTCTAATAGGACAAAAATTCATCTTGAGGGGAAGCAATGCTTCTTACGGACTCAAGGGATGGCCCAGTTGAGCTTTGGCGCTTTCAGTAAAATGTAACTTGAGTACACATATATTCTCATAAGTCTTAATTTGCTAAAATGCCAACAGGGCTAGCGAGATGGCTCAATGGGTAAGGGTGCTCACCAAGCAACAAGTGTGATGGTCTGACATCCATCCTTGGGCCCATGTGCTGGAAAAAGAGAACTGACTCCCACTAGGTGTTCTCTAACCTAGGCATGTACACTGTGGCACCTGTGCACACTGATACATACATAAACACATGGACTCACTAAATATATGTAACAAAAATTTTAATTCCAAAGCAAGACAGGTGTGATGACTCATGCCTGTAGTCCCTATATCTGGGAAGAAGCAGGAAGATTGCTATGAGTTTGAGATCACCCTGTTGTTCATGTCAGTAAGTTTCAGGCTAGCCTAGGCTACCATGCAGGGGAACTGTGTCTCAACAAAAGAAAACAAACAAACAATACATAAAATAATACATTTTAAGTAGTCTCACACACCATGGGATTTTGAGTACTAGCGCCTTGGTGAGAACTAAGCACTGTTCTGGTTTTAATAATGAAAAGGTGGGCATGGTGGCCCAAACCTGTAATCCCAGACTGAAGGACTGAATGGTTGAGGCTAACTTGGGCCACACAGTGACTCTAGGCCAGCCTCAGGGGTGGGTTAGTGCTACAAAAGGTCTCAAAAAGCAAAAATGATGGGAAAAAAGATGCCTCAGGTCATTTCTGTCCTCACCATCATTTTCTGCACTTGACTGTGGCAAGGGCCGGCTCAGGCATGGCTCTCAGCATGCCGGCAAAACAATGCTAATAGCCCCAGAACACACAGCCACTTGAAGATAATCAGATATAATTTAAAATTCTGCCACCAAGCCACCCCTGGAGTGCCTACATAAACTGGCTGTTGCTTCATTTTACAGTAACAAAAATAGTCACTGCTTACATATAAAGAATGTCAGTCTGTGTCCCAAGACTGCCGTGTGTAAATCTCCTCTGTTCTAAGGAAAGCAACATCATACATCTCTAGCTGTCATCAGAGACTTCTGGAGAACAAAGAGGCAAGTTAACTGGCCTAAGTAAGTTGGGTGGGCTCTACTTCACCACCACGCCCACTTGCCTGAGTGGAGGCGGTTAATGGAAGTCAGTCCAACTCCAGTAATGACAATCTAGTCCAGTTATTTGAAAATCAACAGGTACAATTTCTACATCACATTCTTACTGCAGCAGCTGCTAACTAACAAGTGCCTCCAAGCTGGCCCATGCTGGTGCACTTGGCACAACCATCTCATTCCTTCCCATTGGCAGTAGTCATCAGGAGCTGATCCTCTGAGCCTGGACAACCTATGCCCTGTGCAGAGCAGCCTCTCTCTCCCCTGTGCATTCTACTCAAGTTCCCCTCCCTTCACCCGTGCTCTGACTCATCATGCCTGTGTCCTGCTCTGACAAAACCAAAGCCCAGCCCCAAGACAATCTGGAACACATTTCTCATTATTCATTAGCTAAAATTATCACTAGGATGAAGTGATTCATTTTAGAGACTACACAGGTCCCTGGACATGTCTATAACCTCAGAGCCCTAGGAGCATGAAAGATCATGAAGTCACATCAAGTCTATGAACGAAGCTCACCCTGTGCCTGACAAGGAGAGACTGGAAAGCTTCATCCCACGTGCCGTGTCTAAGAACGGGGTCTTCCTGTCCGGGAGCACAGAAGCGCCCTGCTCCCAGGCTTCTTTATGGAAGTTGTCCTGTTTTATGTTCTGGATGAATGGTGAGTTGTGTTTTTCTAGGACAATTCTTATCACAACTTGTAAGGTTGCATTTGAGAGATTCCTCTGTGACTATGGCTTCTTGCTTTTGTCATGAAATGCTAATGGGGTGGAGTCCTTGGCCATCTATGTCACACCTCTTTGTTTCCAGAACTTCTTATCAAATCAGGCATCTAGTAGCTTCTTGTGAATATTCACTGAATCAACAATGAGTGAATGTTTACAAATAAAATACAGACATCTGGGCTGGTCAGCTACCTTCCCCAGGTTTCTGGAAGGTTCCTCAACTGCCTTTAATTCTATCCTGGTTTTTTCTATACTAGGTTACCTTGTTATATTTTATGGATCCTTGTAAACTGACTCAAATCCCTTGTGAAACAAGATAGGAGTTAAACAAATATACTTTTCCATGTCACATATATATTTAAAACCTTAACACAAATCCTCTGCCAACACACACACATTTGACCATCTGTACACTTTTAAAAGAGCTGTCGTTTATCTGAGCCTCATGGTGCAAGCCTGACATCCCATCACTCAGAAAACTGAGGCAGGAGGATGGTGAATTTGAGGCCAGCCTAGGGTACATGTCGAGAACTTATCCAAGAAAAAAAAATTTTTTTAAGAAGCTGAGTTTTGCTGTCTCCAACAGTATAGTAATGTTTAACGTGAGTTCCACCTCACGCCCAGAACCTGGGAACTAACAGAATCCATACATGGTTTGGAAATGTGTTTGGGACAAGCTCACTTCTAATGAGACTGGGTAACTGGATGGACAAAAAGAGAACGTGGGATGGCAACCAAACTGTTGTAGATTTTGGATCAAAAAAATGATTAGTCTGTGGGCTTTCAAAAAGTAGTGTGCCCCTTTCACAGTGAAGAGGTTGTTACTACTTATAGGTAGGGAGGACAGAGGGGGCTAGCCAAGGTCCTGGTCCACAGGTACTAAGAGACATCTGCCCACTTTACATAACAAAGGACAAAAGGCAGACACACGGCAGGTAGGTGCAGCTCAGCGGTAGAGCACCTGCATAGTGTGCTCAAGGGTTCCATCTCCAACACCACAAAGTAACGATCTGAAAAGAGCAAAATTCCTCAATAGACCTACCCCCTATCACCAGCTACAATTTCTGACGTGTTATCCTCACACTAGTAGGAAGGGGTATTGCAAGTCTAACACTCTGGTTGTTTTCTACGTCCATACTCATTTCGAGCACCTTTATCCCAAGTGTTGGGCCAGGTATTCTTTTTCATGAGTGAAACATAACTTTCAAATACTGCTCATGCAATGACGGTTCAAAGCACAAGGTAAACACACAACAGGCTTAGCCAGCCCCAATGCAGTGAAAGGAGCTGAGCCACTCTCTGCCTGTCCTTTGCTCTAGCAAGGATGGAGAACTAGCCCTTTCTTACCCGTTAGTCAGAAATCTCCACTCAGAAACCTGCGGTTTGATTTCTATTATTTATAAGCTTATTTGAGACACTTAGCCCTTCGTGACAAACTGCCAGAGGAGGAGTGGGCATGAAGAGAGGTGGTGATGATTTGTGTGTCATAAAGACAATTTTTTTTTTTTAAAGAATTTGGCAGAGTGTGGGTGAGGCTTGCTTTCTGTAAGTTTATCTATTCACTTCTGACAGAGGATGGAGATGGAGGGTAGGGAAGGAAGGAGCCTGAAGAGCCAGACAATAGGCCCGTTGCAGGCCTGACTGGCATCCTAAAGCAGCCTGCCCTGCCCTGCCCTACCCTGCTCTCCCTTCCCCCAACACCTGGCAGGCTGTGGTTGTGATTTCAAAACAAGTAACTGCTGGACCCCTGCCTTCTGGACCCCAGACCCAGAATGGCCTTCTCTGCTCCTCCCTGGGATGCAGAAGGGGAGGGGAGGAGACACAAGAGAAAGAAAAGGTGGACGCTAAAGATGAACTAGCTGGTAGCACCTCCTCAGGGACAGAGGTCTCCCCTACTCCACCCCTAAAAGCTTTGGGATAACATAAAAACCCAAAACCTGGGTGCCCAACTATCAATCTCCCATACTGCGCATCTGCCCTGCCAGCCCCATTCAGCCAGGCACGCGCATCCTGTGAATCTGGACTCCAGTGCGCCTAGCTGGGCAGGCGCACATCCCGTGTGGATCCCGCAGGGCGGCGGCCTGGCCGGCTCTCCGAGGAGACTACACCTTCTCAGTGTAGCAGGCATCACAGACCCTGAAAGCCCCACGTCCGCGCGCAGGCCCATCTCCAGAGCTCAATGTGACAGATCCGCAGAGCCGCAGGTGTACCCAGGCGTCCGCTCCTGCGCGGGCGCAGCCACTCCCAGGCTGAAGCTGAGCTCGCAGTCATTCTGTGGCTGCAGCACCCTGGGGATCCGCCTGCCCTGGCGCCCACCCTGCTCCTTCTTTGGTGCCCTACCTCTTACTCGGCGGTCTCGCATCCATCCCCAAATTCACCCAGCTCCTCGACTCTGGGATCCGCTTCCCGGACTCACAGCTATTCCGCTGCGTGGTGCTTCCCGCGCATCCCGCAGCTCGGGACAAAGGCCCTAGATCCTCGTCCCGGAGGCGGGCGCTGCAGTCAGAGTCAAGTCCAGAGCCCGCGGGAGGCTGGAAGAAGTGTGAGCTCCCAGCAATGCGCGATGACAAAGGGCCGGGCGAGTGCGCAGCGCCCCCTCCAGAGCCCGGCTTGCTGCAGCGTCCCCGCCCGCGCCCTGCAGCAGCCTGGGCCAAAGGCAGGACCTGCCCCTCAGGAGAACCCCCAGTAAGACACGCTCTGCTCCGAGTTTACACTCGGGGTGTATTTTATTTTTATTTAGGGTCTCGGGACATCTTGCCTTTGAGAGGTAACTTTCATTGCTGCTAGCTAGTGGCATCTGGATGACTAAACTCCAACCCAGATAGATTGATCCTGATTCTAATTCTGACCCCATCTTCAACTAAGCTAGGGGCTCACTCCTGTAACCTAGACTGCCTCTGCTTCCTCTGGCCCCTTGTCACTTCTCTACCCTACCCCCTACTCCTGGAGACAGTGGCAGAGTAGGGAATCAGGATCAGTCTTCAGGATCTGTCACTACCCAGCCTTGTGACCTTCAGGATCCCACCTAACACTTGGAGCCTGTTCTCTACTGGAAAAATGACCTGAATCTAATGTGTTTGTCAC
>JADRCC010561577.1:0-11061 GCA_019843855.1 Hylomyscus alleni
ACATGGCTTCTTGGTCCAGAATACCTCCTTCCATTTCTTCTTCCAACCTACCATCATCGTCTCAGTGAGTAACTGTTCCAGTGTTCCGCCCTTTCCAGATTCTAAGAAGCTAGTTTGTCTACTGCTCTTCAGCCCCTACTTCCATGTCATTGCTTTCCCCTCATTAGTTTGCCTTTTCTCCTCTTCCCTTTGCCCCTCATTTGAATGAATTCAGTCTGTGAGAGCAAACACTATGATGATATTCACTTTTATTCCCACATGGAGTCAAGCTTAGGATTCCTTTGTATATTTCTGATAGATGATTAATATGAACGCTGACGTGCTGAACTTTTCTTAAACCCCCATGATGGAAATGCCCATTTTATTTTTGGCTAGTGTATAACTTACATAGATTAAGAAAGAGTACCAACAAAGAACCAACAAAGGCTTTTAAGAATCAGAAGAGTTTTGGAGATCATTTCAAGCTAAAGTCGCTTCCCTAATGTCGTGGCTGATGAAATGTCTTATCACCAAAGAACTGGTGACCCTTCTTTTCATTTCTTCCTATTGTACTTATAGAGATGGTGGCTTTGTCAGGCTAGAAATAAATCTCGTATACAGCAGATGTTACCTCTTGTAAGTGATGATTATAAGATGACCTGGAACAACAGCGTTTGGAAAATTATCCCCCAGTATCTATTCTTGAGAGAATTATCCCTGCATTCACTATAACCTAGAATAATTAAAAACTGGCATCAGAAACATTCTCTTGGCCACATAGGCTCTGTGCTGGCGACTAAGACCATTGAGCTCTAGAATCTCTTCTAGTCCAGTCCAGTCCTCCAGCATGCTGGTACCATGACCTTGGTTCTGTCACTTGACCCATCGGAGCTCTGCTTCCTCTGACTGTAAACTGTGTTGTTGTAATGATCACCTAGGTTACTAGGAGGTTAAGTGAATGGATAGATATAAAGTAGTTCAAAGAGTACCTGACAGAGAAGATGTGGTACACATTTTACATAATGATACTATTTACTCAAAAGATGGACAGCAGGCTCTGATGCCTTCCTTATAACTTGTCAGCTAACAACAAGGACAGTTGATGGAGGTCATCACCTCCAGAGGGATTAGCTTTACTCTTGTTTATAATCTTAAGGGCTTACTCCTCTCTGATTAGAGTTTATACTCTAAATAATTGTTTTTACCAGTGCCTACTGTGATATGGTTTTTCTCCACTTTTGTTCTTTATGTGCCTTGTCTGTTGCATAATTTTTGTGTGTTACATTTTTAAAACCTGATAAATATAGCGATACTATTTTAGTGGCTTTTTAATCTTTAGTTTCGTGAGTCTGTGCAATGAAAATGAGGATATGTAAAATTTCAGATTAGCACTTCAAAAGTTATGGAGTATAACCTTGTGCTTGGTTATAATTCCCATTTTACCCAACACTCATATGTGATCTTGGACTAGGATACAATTATTGAAATTACTCGACCATGTGAATACAAGTATGACCATACGTTGCTTTTAAAGATACACGATCTCCTAGTAACGTGGTCTAAGTAAAATATTCTCTCTTTTAATTATGTAGTCCTCCTCGCCATCCTCACCACAGCCTCATTCTAGCCACTGCAGAGCGAAGGCCTCATCATTGTGTCACCATGCATCCCTGCCCTGGGGCAAACGTAACCATGTAGGCCCTGCAAAGGCTACCAGTCCATCTCTCCGTCTTCGTCGCTGGCGACCCTTCTTACGCCTGCCATCTTTGGGTCTCCATTCTGTTGTAAGTGTAGTCAATCTTCCATCTCTTCTCCCAGTGACAAGGGCAGTCTCTTGTTTGTGTGTTTGTTTTTCCTTAAACGTCTTCAGTCTTTAAAGTGCTTTTCTCTTGGTTCACTCAACCATTTAGCTTTTTCTGCCCCAATAAAATTGCAAGCATACCCTCATGCTCTGCAGTCTGGCTTGACTTGTGCCTGCGCCTCGGTGAATATCCATCTTTCCACTCCATATTCTGTGAACCTAAGGGTACCTGCCTATTGCTGAGTACTGACTGGCATTTGTGATAACACTAAGTTTCTGTGAATTGTAAAAGTGAGTGTGTGTTTCTTTACCCTTCAGCTTTCTGATTTCACTTAGATAACTTAGGTCAACAAATGCTATGTACCTCTGAGTTCTTTGCCATCTATTCCTTTATTATTATTTTTTTTCATATTTCTGGGCATGACTAGTCTTTTGCCATACTCTGGATTGCTTTACTTAGCCTGTCCTCAGTCTAAACCCTTCATGGTGTAGTGTGTTGCATCTAAGCTACTTTATTCCTTGATGTGGCTCAGGTGTTTGGCTTAATCTTGATCCGATCTTTGCTGCCAGTTCAGTTTCTAAAGATCTTTTCCAATTAGGAGGTGGAAATTTGCTCCCTGTGTGCTGATATAGGTGTCCTGCAAATTTATTATTTCTCTTGTAAGCTAAAATTATGAGTCAACTATTATAATATGTATATATTGTTGTAAATATCCAAGTTGATAGAATTATAGTTTTCATGCATTAAAATAAACTGCAGAATTAAGCAACCAAGCCTTTATCTTTCTGATGTTTTAAGCTACTGAAGGCAATGGCTGTGCTCTGATAGAACCCATGGAAACATGCAGTACCTGAATGCATTGGTGTATGCCATACATCCATAGATACTTGTTTCTATAAATCGTTATGGCATTTGAAGCAAGAGGAAGCTTAATTATGCATACATTTTAACATTTAAAAGCAGTGAACTGTCCCTTTCTTCCCTCATTTACCCTTTAAAGCTGCCTTCAAACTATCAAGTCAACAGTTTTCAAGAATGTGCTTCCATCAAATATCAGTGTGGTCCTTACATACCTTCCATTTGAACAGACTGCTTGTTATTACTCTCTCTCCCCCCCTCTCCTCTTCCTTTTCTTCCTCTCCTCCTCCTTTCCTTCTTTCTCTCCTCCTCTCCTCCCTTCTCTCCTTCTCTCCCTCTCCTCCCTTCTCTCCTTCTCTCCCTCTCCTCCCTTCTCTCCTTCTCTCCCTCTCCTCCTTCCCTCCCTACCTCTCTCCTCACCAGATTACAACATTGATTTGTCATTTTTATTCGTCCATCCATTTGATATTTATGCTTCTTTGTCGTGCTATGTATTGTTTGGCCCAGTGAAGGATACAAAGTGACCTGGAAGAACAAAGTACAATTTAATTTTGTACATTCTGACCGGGGATAATTCACTTAATTATATGTATGGAAATTTTCTTTATTTAAAAATTCTAAACATTAAATGAGAAAGCCATAAACTTTGCCATTTCCAGTTTTATGTTTTTGTGTATTGTTGTTTATTGCTGCATAATAATTCTATTGCCTATTGCTTTGCCAAATTTCCATAGCATAGTGCTTAAGAACATGGACTGGAGCTGCATTGCATGAGTTGTAGTCCAGGGGCCATCACGTGTTAGCCATTCAAACGTGCCACTTTACCTCTGTGTGCTGAGTATAAGATACATATATAACCTACCCGACTAGATCTATGTGATTAATTGATCAGTACAAATATAGCATTCTATCAGTGCCTAGTATAGATTAAGTGCCCTGTAATTATACCTTAAAACTTTTCTGAATGCGAAATTTATATTTAGTAGTTAATGAATGGATTGATAATTGATTTATATCACTTTTTAATTCTTTTAAGAAGCTTTCTAAACTGGGGGCTTAAAAGATACAAAAACATAATTGGTAAGGCAAAATGTACCAATCTATAGCTTCTGTTTTTCATCTTTGCTATGTTCTCGGCTGTGGACAGGCAGGCAGGCATGCTGGGACTTGCTGCTTGCTTCCCCCTGGGTCCCCTGGAATACTTACTGAGCCGTTGAGTGATTGCAGACTTTAGACTCTCACACTAAGGAAGTCAATCAAAGGATAGAACTTACCAGAACTAATGAGATCTTGAAGGAAGTTGCCACATTTGCCTTTCATGAAGAGTTGGAAGGCTTTACAGTTCTGTAATAAATGCTTTAGAGGGTTTTTGCTTTTTGTTGGAAGATAGGCTCTCACTGTAGCTCTGCTCATGCTCTCTATCATCCAGCCTTAGCCCTCAAGTACTGGGATTATAGGCATGCGGCAGCATACCTGGCTTGAGATTTGTATTTTAATTTCCACATTGAGTTAAAAGGGACATTGGTGCATAATTTTGATACATTAGATTTGATACTTGCTTACATTTGTGACAATATATTAATATATCATATAAGGTTTATATAGCACTTAACAGGTCACAAATATTTTTACTGTCATTTAAACCTCAATGGGGTGGGGCTGGAAAAATGGCTTAATGGTTAAGAACACAGGTTGCCTTTTCAAAGGATCTCACTCAATTCAATTCTCAGCTCCCACATGGCAGTTCACAATGTTCTGTAACTCCAGTCCCAGGGGATCTGACATTCTCTTTGGGCCTCTGTAAACAGCGCATGTACATGGTACACAGATATGCATCAGGGAAAAACACCTAGACATGTGAAAGAAAAATTAAAGTAAAAAGAAAAATAACTAAAAAACCAGATGTAGTAAAACAAAACTATTAGCTTAATTCTCACGAGCCTTAAAACAGATAAGAAACCCAAACTTCCCAGGCACTGGGTGCATGTTCAGGTCCCCACCTCCAGTTGACGTTTCTTAACCTCTAGTGACCTTGCACCTTACTGGGCAGTATGAAAACTGGAAGCCACCATATGATGCTTAGTTCTTAAAGCAGTTAAGTAATTCATTTATGAAAACTGAAACTCAGAGCCTTTGGATACTTAATATTTCTTAAACATTATCTTATTGTCAGTAAAATAAGATTCCCAGTTAAGAGATTCCTTGTATAATTTTTTTTATATTTTAATGAATTTATAATGATTTGTCTTAGGTCAGCCTGGAAAAACTAGATTCTCTTCTGATAAAATGATATGAGATTGAGTAATCACAGACTTTTTTGATAGGGAAGTAAGGAAATTAATTGACAGTCACCCATGTCAAGTATTTGAAGGACTACTAGATTCAAGGAAGATTTGGCTTTTCTCCAGCATGGTGGAAAATACGAGACATTTTAGCATCTTTAGCAGACAACCACTTTACAAAACTATCAAATTAGTAGACTAGATTGTCTTAAAATATAATGTCAGTTCCTGTCATGAGAGGGGTCTGTAGTAAAGAGGAGTACAGGAATGGAATGATGTTAAAACTGTAACGTTGATTTCTACAAGTGTGGAGTTCTTTAGGTTTAGACAGAAATGGACAAAAGGTAGTTTGCCCTATAGTTTAAGAGGATTTTCTTTCAGTCATAACTCAAGGGAAATAATTTCAAAAGAATAAGATTAAATGAGTCATTATGTCAATAAATATTTGGAGGCATTCTGGATGTTGTATGACATAAAACAGTAATGAATAAAAAAATAGTGCTTATTCTATAACTAATTTCTGTATCAAATGCATTTATATTAACTATTGAAAAATATATAATTATTTGATGGTGGAACTAACAACCTTATTTTAAGATTTTGTGTTGCCTAAAAAGATATTAGACAATACGAGACATAATTTGATTTGAGCTACTTCAAAATTTTCAAAATTTTTGCTTCAAAGAGTTAAGTTCCATATGTATTTAGCTGTGATTACACTTCCTTTCAACTTATTTAGAGTTGGTAAATAGCCAACACATCTACTATATATCATAAAATGCCAGCTTATGTAACTTTACCTGTTATTCAACTGTCTAAGAAATATGAGTATTAAATGTGTAAATTGAATTTGATAAAAGGAAATGTAAGTATAGTTTAAATAGTTTAGATGTAGGTATAGTTAAAATAGTTTATTAAGAGTTAAAGAAAAACCAAAAAAAACCGTAAAAGCTGAGCAGTGGTGGTGCATGCCTTTAATCCCAGCACTTGGGAGGCAGAGGCAGGCAGATTTCTGAGTTCGAGGCCAGCCTGGTCTACAGAGTGATTTCCAGGACAGCCAGGGCTACACAGAGAAACCCTGTCTCGAAAAAAGAGTTAAAGAAAAGAAGGAAGAAATAGAAGTTATACTTTTTTGTATATTAATTTTTTCTTTTTTACAGTAACAGTCATTAGACTGTTTCTTTACATCTTTTCATTTATAAGCTGTTTAGATCTGGAAAGATTGTTCACACTGCATTGTTCAAAGCATGAGAGTTTTAAGCTCAGGCAACAGACAACTTGCTCTCTGGTGTTCTAAAATTTAACTTGAAAAAAGTTGCTAACTGTAAGAGTTATGATGAGCTGGAGAGCAGGCTGAGAGGTTAAGAGCACTGACTGCTCTTCCAGAGTTCCTGAGTTCAATCCCCAGCAACTACATGGTGGCTCACAGCCATCTGTAATGGGATCCGATGCCCTTTTCTGGTGTGTCTGAGACAGTGTACCCACATATATAAAAATAAATAAATCGTTTAAAAAAAGTTATGAAACATGTTTTGCATTCATAGTTTAAAGTTTTACATTGAACCTTGTGCATATGTTGTAGACATAAAGAGTGTCTTATGCTGGACACTGGAATTTCCAAGTTAAGAAGGTGTTCAGTTTCCAGTTTAGGAGAAATAAAACATGTGTCTTCCTTGTTGATGGTGAACATGGTGTCACAAGTGTACCAATGGTTACTCTGCTCAGATCAGTAAATGGCCTTGAATTCTATTGGATAAATGTTGTCTTCTGTCATTCGATATCGTTTATATACATTTATTTGTACTTGACTGATTTGTTTAACTACTAATGTATATAATACATTTTCCCTCCTATTCCAGGCACCAAGTATAGATGAAAAAGTAGATCTTCATTTTATTGCGTTAGTTCATGTAGATGGGCATCTCTATGAATTAGGTAAGAACCGTTTTAATTCATCCTGGGGAGAGTAATGACCAGGCTCTTCTTGTTGTAAATGGGACTGCTGTTCTCACTTGTTTCCTGAAATGGATAGCTCTAAAATTGGGTTTGCAGAATAAATGTTTTCCTTTTTAGTATTTTTTAACTAGGAAAAGATGTTTTTGATATTCTAGCATCTTATAATTCGAGAATGTTTATATACCTCTTTTGCATTTTGGTAAAGCAGAAAATAAACAAGAAACATCTATGAATTACTTTGGCAATGTTTGATAAGCTGTTGAATTACTTGTCATATCTGAATGAACTGTCTTTACTTTTAAAATGTACATGTTCAGTAATGCATGTCACTCTTTTCCAGGCTTTTGTACTGCCCATGTATGTTAGTCTGGAAATGGCTTCTTACGTAAGGCAGAGCACAGTGATTAAATACTTAATATTTTGTTACACCCAAAGTTACTTACAAACAGTAGATAGGAGATATGGTCCCTATTGAAAAGCAAAAAAGGGGGCTGGAGAGATGGCTCAGCGGTGAAGAGCACTGATTGCTCTTCCGAAGATCTTGAGTTCAAATCCCAGCAACCACGTGTTAGCTCACAAACATCCATAATGAGATCTGACGCCTTCTTCTGAAGTCTGTCTGAAGACAGTTACAGTGTACTTACATATAATAAATCAATCAATCTTTAAAAAGGCCCTAGTAGGTGGCACACACCTTTAATCCTAGCACTTCGGAGGCAGAGGCAGGCAGATTTCTGAGTTTGAGGCCAGCCTGGTCTACAGAGTGAGTTCCAGGACAGCGAGGGCTACACAGAGAAACCCTGTCTCGGAAAACCAAAAAAAAAAAAAAAAAAAAAAAAAAAAGGAAAAGAAAAGCAAAAGAAGTCCTTAGCCCCAGTATAAGGAAAAAAAAAGGAAGGAAGGAAGAAAGGAGAAACCCAAAAAACAAAGAAAGAAAGGAGACGTGTTTTCAATAACCATGATGTGTTTTCTCTTGCCTCTTGCTGCAGCAGATCCATTAGCTGCCACTTTTGATTTTCTTAGCTTTTTTAAAGGCAACAGTGTTCTAAAATAGCTCAGGTTGTGACTGTGACTATAATTCACAGAATTTAAATAAATGTTGTCCAGGAAATGTAGCAATAGAGTCATATACTTTATTAAAAAGAAATGGGCATTCTGCAGTAATGTTGTGATTTGAATCAGAGCCACACTAAACTTAAAAGAAGTCATTGTTAGGCATAAACTGACCTGCAGACCCCATTGGCATATAAACTGGCCTGCAGACCCCATTGGCATACAAACTGGCCTGCAGACCCCATTGGCATACAAACTGACCTGCAGACCCCATTGGCATATAAACTGACCTGCAGACCCCATTGGCATACAAACTGACCTGCAGACCCCATTGGCATACAAACTGACCTGCAGACCCCATTGGCATACAAACTGACCTGCAGACCCCTTTGGCATACAAACTGACCTGCAGACCCCATTGGCATATAAACTGACCTGCCGACCCCATTGGCATACAAACTGACCTGCAGACCCCGTTAGAAGGTGCTGCTGCCTTGTACTGATTGATTAACTCTACAAAATCTGCATGGAGAGAAGTTGCAATAGTCACTCAAGACCCCATGTAACTGGTTGATTTCTGAAAGCAGAATTTCGCCATCCACGTTGTGCTGACTTCAAGGCAGAGGCATAGAACTCGGTGGTCGAGCTCTTCCCTGGCATAAGCTAGGCTCTGGGTTCCTTCCCTTGCATGCAAGGAAAACAAAACAAATAAGACAAAAGGCGGGAGATTTGGAAAAGACGAGAGAAACAGTATATTTAATATATAATGAGAGATCCTAAGAGTGATGTTAGCATTGAAAGTGAGAGAATTTACAGAGAAGACAGCAATATACGAGATGTCCCCAGCAGTCACATCAGGCAGCTCACAACCTCCTGTCACTCCAGCTCCGGGGTGAGCAGCCTGCTCGTGCACACACATTACAATTTTCTAAAAATACATAAGATTAGAAGCCTATGGAAATTAGATTTTTTTTACAGTGAGTGTAAAGCTATTCAGAGATGTCCAGAACTCCACAGTCTTGGAAGTATCTTACAGGACAGAGATAGCTGCAAAGCAAATAAATATGCCCAGTTACTGATTCCTTCAGCACAAATTGGCTCTTACCCCAAAATGACTGACAGTAATGATCCTAATAAATTCAGAAGGAATGTTGAGCAAGCTGAATAATTCATACTCAATTTATGAATTAAAAATAGACATTAAGAGAAT
Source organism: Hylomyscus alleni (assembly GCA_019843855.1). NCBI lineage: Eukaryota > Metazoa > Chordata > Mammalia > Rodentia > Muridae > Hylomyscus > Hylomyscus alleni. Next base: position 9,141 of record JADRCC010561577.1, read on the forward strand.
GCTATTTTTAAGGAAACAACAAATTAAAAAATCACTGTATTTATTGCTTCTCGGGATTGCACCTAGGGCCTCCTAGACTCTAGGCAAGCAGTCTGCTGCCGAGCTCCACCTCCATCCTGTGTAATCTTTTTTTTTTTTTTAAAGATTTATTTATTGTTATATGAAAGTGCACTGTAGCTGTCTTCAGACACAACAGAAGTGGACGTCAGATCTCATTACAGATGGTTGTGAGCCACCATGTGGTTGCTGGGATTTGAACTCAGGACTTTCAGAAAAGCAGTCAGTGCTCTTAACCACTGAGCCATCTTTCCAGCCCTATGATCTTATTTTTAAGACCATCTGATTGTAGACATGATACAAGTAATTCTTTTTTTTTTAAAAGACTTATTTATTTATTATATGTAAGTACACTGTAGCTGTCTTCAGACACACCAGAAGAGGGCGTCAGATCTCATTACGGGTGGTTGTGAGCCACCATGTGGTTGCTGGGATTTGAACTCATGACCTTCCAAAGAGCAGTCAGTGCTCTTCCCCGCTGAGCCATCTCACCAGCCCCCGATACAAATAATTCTTAAAGGGCAGTTGCTCAACAGAGGGTGGTGGCAATGTTTAATTATTTACTCATTACTAAATTGTAAAGTTAACTCATAAAAAGGACCAAGTTATTTCTGGTTTTCTGTGGTGCCGCAGAAAGTTCCTACTATATATAGAGGGAAGTACTATAGATTTATAAATGAGTCATTCCTTCTGGATAAATTAGCAGATTGGAGTTCAATGATGAATTCCAAGTAGACAGAATAGACAGACATTAAAAATGTTAACTAATGAATTATTGCCTGTTAAAAGTAGACTTGAAAAACTTGTATTTTGGAATAATTTTAGATATTTATGGAAACTAGAATAGTATATAGAGCTTCCATTTACCTCTCTCCTAGGTTTGTCATATCCTGGTAGTGTTTCTGAAACATTTGAAAATAAGTTACAGACATGACACTGCACTACATCTCTATCTTTCTTTAGAGGAGGTGTGGGTTCTTTCCTGTAGAGCTGCCGTATGTCGGCAGCAGTGATGCGCCATCATGACATGAAGGGCTCGGCCTCAGCATGCTTCTTGTACAGTGAACCAGGGTCAGCTGTGGAACTTAGGTGGCCCTGTTCTGGAACTTTGTCTTCCTGAATCCTTCTTACTGTCTTCTGTGTCAGTGACATTTATTTTTAAGAAGATAGGACATTTACTTTGGAGTTTTTCTTCAATCTGTATTATCTGCTATTTCACCATGATTTATGCATTTGGGGCAAGAGTACTATAGCAGTGACGCTACAGTCCTTCTAGTGCATTGTATAAGAAGGCCATTTGTCACTTGGTTTAGTTAGTATTGTTTTGGGAGATTCTTTGAGACTATCTATGTAAATACGTAAGTTTTCATTAAGTTACCCTATCCCCGTTTTTTAGAGAGGGTTTAACTGTATAACTCTAGCTGTCCTCAAACTCACAGAGATGTGCCTGCCTCTACCTTCCAAGTGTTGGGATTAAAGGTGTGTGTCACTGTACCTGGTCAGTGGTTCCCATTCACATAAAAATAGAACCAGGATTGTTAGAGGCTTGTGATCCTAGTTACTAGCAAGGCTAAGGTATGAGGATGTTCAAGTCTTATCTGGATGAGGAGTGAATTCAAAGCCAGTCTGATCAATGTCATGAGTCTCCCCTTGAATTATAAAGTCTAAAAAGAATAGGGATAGGGCTGAATGGGAGGTTTTTCTAGCATATTTGTACACTTGGTTCAGACCCCAGTACCTCCCAACCTCACAAAATCCAACTGAAGGCTGGCTCTCTAGCCCCACAGTTATCTTTACTCTAAACTACTGTTAGAATGAAATGCATATAGTTTCATTTTGCTTATTTTCTTCCACATTTCACGAA
>JADRCC010561580.1:0-10224 GCA_019843855.1 Hylomyscus alleni
GAAGCCATTAAAAGCACTAAGCTGAAAGCCATAACGTATATGGAAAAGATCTGGGAGGGTAAAATAAGTTTGGAAAATTTTAAATAAAATAAAAATGAGATAAAGCTTTGAGAGAGAGAGAGAGAGAGAGAGAGAGAGAGAGAGAGAGAGAGAGAGAGAGAGAGAGAGAAGGAGAAGGAGAAGGAGGAGGAGGAAGAAGAGAAGGAGGAGAAAAAGGAGAAAAAGACTTGACAAGACACCTCCAAAAATTCCTTCAAGCATGTCCATTTACTGCTGGACGTGCAAACTACACTTACAAGTAGTGTACACTTACAAACTACACTTACAATTGACACTTGATGTCAATTTGGGGGCAAGATTGTTAAGTCCCCACTCCAGTTCTTCGAGTAACAGAACAGCATTTCCTGTATATTCTCATCTTCTCCATCTCGTCTTCTGCAAGTGGTTATTAATTGGTGAGTACTTCTGGGTTAGGGATGGGGCAAGTGTCAGTTTTCCACACTAGCACCTTATATGCTGCCTCGTGAGCAGCATAAGTCTGCTGAAAACATGAGTCTTTCTATGCTGCCTCAGTCGTTGTGAGTTCAAATGTGTGTAGACTAGGGCCCTGTTGGTTGGTGTCCTCCACTCCTTCTGACCATAACACTCTTTCTGCCTCCTCTTCCTTTGGGTTCAATAAAGGGATGTATTTCATGGAGACATTCCATTAAGGGCTGAGTGTCCCAAGGTCTCTCACTCTGCATAATGTCCAGCCATGGATCTCTGTATTTGCTTCCCTCTGTGAAAGGAGGGAGATACTCTAGTGATGGCTGAACAAGACACTGACCTATTAATATAGAAGAATAAAGAATATAGTAGGAGTCATTTTCTGGTACTTGTTTTTTCCTTGTTGTTGTTTAGAACAGTAGTATTTGGTTTTCCTCAAGAAAGTAGGTCACTATTACCCTAGAATATCTTGAAGAGATAACATCATTGTAGAGCAAAGCTTTGGGTCATGGTGGTTGTTTATCTTCTTTGGTATGAGTCTGAGAACCATTACTATGTAAGGATGAAGGTCCTATTTAGTTACCAGATTGGCTTCTTTATGATCAATGCAACATGTAAGCACTGTCCTCAAGGATAGGGCCTCGATGTCAATTTGTGGACAGCAACTTATATTCTTGTCAACAGCCTGGGTTGGAAAGTAGGGGCATGGGGGAAGAGAGAAACATGATCTGGTATTGGGTGGGTGAAAAGGACTCAAGCTCAGAAGGCCAGCAGAAAGAATGGGAACAGGCAACCTCGGGAGGTAGGAGGCAGGGATGGAAATGGAGAAGAGTCTGAGGAAAAGAAGGTCCAGTGACAGGCCCAAAGTGGAATCCAGTTCAAGGGGAGGTCCCAAGGCCTGACACTATTACTAAGGCTATGGAGAGGTCACAAAAAAGAACCTCATGACTGCCCTCCAAAAGACCCAACAAGCAGCTAAAGGAGTCAGATGCAGATATTTACACCCAACCAATGGACAGAAGCTGCTGACCCCTGTGGTTAAAATAGGGCAAAACTGGAAGAAGCGAAGGAGGAGGCAACTCTGTAGGAGGACCAGCAGTATCAATTAACCTGGATCCTAGAAATCTCTCAGACACTGGACTACCAACCTGGCAGCATACACCAACTTATATGTGGCACCCAACATATACAGCAGAGCACTGCCAGGCCTGGGTTCAGTCAGAGGAGATGTACCTAACTCTCAAGAGACTGGAGGCCCCAGGGAGTAGAGAAGTCTGATGGCGTGGAGGTATAGGGACATCCTTGTAGAGACGGGGGATAGAGAGGAGGTATGGTATGGGGAACAGTCAGAGGGTGTACTAGGAGGGGGATAAAATCTGGAGTATAAAAAAATAAATAAGTAAAATTAAAACATCTAGATGTCAAGATGTTTTTTCTTGAATGTAGCAGAAAGATGAATACTGTTAGTTTGTGTCTTTTTTACTAGAGAGTTGAGACCATTGTTGAGAGATATTGGTGAGCAATGCCTGTTATTACATTGTTGTTATTGTTTTTTGTTGCTACTGTTGTTCTTATGTTATTGTTTGTGGTGGTAGTACTGTGTGTGTGTGTGTGTGTGTGTGTGTGTGTGTGTGTGTGTATTCTTCCCCTCTTTTAATTTGCTTGTCATGGTTCTGCACTGCCTGTTCCAGGAACCAAACTGGAAACTATGGTTTTTTGGTTTTGGTTTTGTTGTTTTTTTTTAATTTTTTTCTTTTTTCTTTTTTCTTTTTGATTTTTCAAGACAGGGTCTGTGTAGCCCTGGCTGTCTTTAAACTCACTCTGTAGACCAGACTGGCCTCGAACTCAGAAATCCGCCTGCCTCTGCCTCCCAAGTGCTGGGATTAAAGGTGTGCACCACCACCGCCAGGCAGAAACTATGTTTTTGCTTCAAACATTATTGTAAACATTTTGTAGCCATACCTTTGTTTCAAAAGCTCATTGTGACTGCCTGTTGTTAGGACTACCTTGTCACAGCCACCTTGTAATTCTGTCTTTGTTTCAGAAAATGGTCATAACCAACTTGTTATGCCTATGTTCTTATGTTATTGTTTATGGTAGTAGTGCTATGTGTATATGTATGTGTGTTCTTTCTCTCTTTTAAATTATTTGTCTGGATTTATTCTTTTACTGTGCTTTGCGATTAACTACTTAGACTGCAGTGAAGTTTTCCTTCTAGAACCTTCTGTAGGACTTAATTTTTAGATACATATTGCTTAAATTTGATTTTATCAAGGAATGTCTTATTTTCTCCATTTTTGATGACTGAAAATTTTGCGAAGTGTAGTAGTCTGGCCTGGCATCTGTGACAATTTGAAGTCTTCAGGATGTCTGTTTTGTTGCTTTTATTTTTAAATTCCCATTGAGAAGTCAGCTGTAACAGTAATAGTTCTTGATGAACTAACATGCCTCTATCAAAGGCTTAACAGCATCTTACAGTAAAGACAAACTAGGATCATTCCCATTTATGATTAAGCTACTATTTCTCAAAGATTTGCATATGCCCCATCTGTAATTTTAACTGCAAATGGTTCTTCACTGCCTGTTCCTGGAAACTGCAACCATGTTTTTGCTTCAAACATTACTGTAATCATTTTGTAACCATACCTTTGTTTCAAAAGCTCATTGTGACTGCCTATTGTTAGGACTACCTTGTCACAACCACCTTGTAATCCCGTCTTTGTTTCAGAAGATGATCAGAACCAACTTGTTATGCGTATGTTCTGCTCCTCTAACCCCACTTAGTTTGCCCATAAAATACCCCATTTGGAACCCCCTACCCTTGAGCTATTAAAATCTTGTCTTTGACACATCCAATGCTGATCTCTTGAACACTGCCTTTAGGGAAAGATGACTTGTGTGCATGAATGAAAAAGCTTACTTTAATTAATTGTATGTTTCTATTAATTTGGCCATGATGAGTTGGGTCAGTGGTCTTTCTCCTCACATCTTTTTGATTACCAGTATTTTTTAAAATATTACTTGGTCTTTTTCCTTTTCTCTTACAGTTAATATTCTTTCTTTGTTCTCTGTGTTTAGTTATTTTATGTTTTTGTGCTGAGGGGACTTTTCTTGTCCAGTCTACTTGGTGTTCTCTAGGCTTCTTTCTTGATAGGTGCATTTAAGTTAGGAAGTTTTTCTTCTAAAATTTTATTGAAAATATTTTCTGTGCTTTTTCTGGGTTTCTTCTCCTTCCTTTACTCCCACTGTTTTTGTTTTTGTTGTAATCAATTGGTTGGTTGGCTTTTAGTTTGTTTTGTTTTAGCTTTAGCATTTTGATTAACTGCTGTACCTATTCCTTCCATCATAGCATTAATGCCTGGAGTTCTTTCTTCTCTTGTATCGTCTTGGTGAAGACAAGTGGTTGCCTCTCTGCTTCCTGTCCATTTCCAGTTTTCCTGTTTGCATTTTCTTTGATGATTATATTTCTACTTTTGGTCTTGAGTAGCTTTCTCCATTTCCTTCACTATGCTTTCATAGATTTCTTCAAGGGATTTATTCATCACCGTTTTAAGAAGCTGTCATACGTTAAGGACCTGTTTTAATGCCCTTTGCTGTGTTTCAGGAAAGTTTCAAGGGTCTGCTGGAGAGTTGTCAGTCTCTTGTGGAGACATATCCCCCGGCCAATAACATATTGGTTGTGTTTTTAGGCTGGCACCTGGATATTGTGGTAATTCTCCAACCCAAATATACCCCAGCAGTGAAAACAGAACTCAATTAATATGAATACAAACTGTGCGCCTAGACTGGGCAGATCGACCACTACACTACCATCTTCCCCATCTATGAGACCACTTATAACTTGTGGTTTCTCCAGGCCAAATGCTTCTGCTTCACTTTCCTTCTACTTCCTCCTCATTTGTTCTCTCTCTCTCTCTCCTTTCAGCTCTATCTTCCTCTTATCTACCCAATCACCAGCTCTATCCCTTATTTTACCAATTAAGATGGGAACAAAGTTTACAGGAAATCACCTGAGTGCTGACTCATCCCTTACTTTTAGCCCCTCCCAGGAGAATGGAATTAGCATCAAATTACAAATAGCCCCAGGGCTATCCCAAACACTTGGGAATATGTGATTTGGAAAATTATAATTCTAGAACTCCAGGTGCTGGCATCTGGTCTTGTCTTTTTTTCTGTGGTTGGCTTTTGTTTGTTTTCCTCCCCTTGATTTCTGTTACTGTCTCTGGTTCTTAGAGTGTCTGTGTATTGACTGCTAATTTTTTTTCCCCTGGGATCCTGATAGGTATAGCCACTAGAAGTTCCAGGAATAATGTGTTTATGGCTATTGGAAGGTGACACTTAAGAATGGTAATGGAGTGAGGAGATCCCTAAGTGAGTCCACATGAGGGAGAAAAGCAGGGTGTTCCATTAGGGATGCTTAGTCTCTTGGGAATGGGGGCAGAGAGTAAGGAAAGGTCACAGCAGAAGGTTGCTACAGAGCTACTGAAACAGGGCATTGGACTTGGAGGAACTGAAGTAGAGTTGAAGACCTACAGTTAGTTTACTTGCTTCTCTGGTCAGAGTGACCTGTGAGTTCTAAAGGGTTGACTGCTGGAATTAGGGGCTGAGATAAAGAAACAAATGGGGGATGGAAATTAGGAGGGGAAGAGCTGTGTGATCCACTATAAATGGAGTAGGGGAAGGGAGGCTACAGCAGATATTCTGCTATGGAACTGGAGATGAGACTGAGAGACTGGATTTGGAGGAAAGAGGATAGGTGAAGGTCTATAGTCAACCTACCTGTTTCTGAACACTTTAAAGCATTTGTTGACCATTTGTATTTCTTCTTTGAGAGCATTATGTCTAGTTCACTAATTCATTTTAACTGGGTTCTTGGTTCTTTTCATGTCTAGATTTTTGTTTTACTTTTATTTGTATATTATAGACACTAATTCTCTATTATATGCACAGTGATGAAAATTTTCTCCCATTCTATAGACCTTCTACTATCAGTTGACAGTGTCCTTTGCTATACACAAGTGTTTGTTTGTTTTGTTTTTAGTTTCATAAGACCCCCCCTCACCAACTGTTGGTCTTATATCCTATGCTACCAGTCTTACTCAGAAAGTCTTTACTTAAGCTTATAAACTGAAATGTACACCCTACATTTTACTCTATTAATTTCAGAGTGTCAAGATTTATATTGATATCCTTGATCCATTTGCAACTGAATTGTGTAGATGAGAGATAAGACTCTCTGGTTGAAATCCAGGTTTCCCATGTCCATTTTTTGAACCTGACATTTTTTTCTCCATTGTATATTTTTGGATCTTTATCAAAGATCAGACAGCTATAGTGTCTTGAAGTTACACCTGGATGTTCTAATCTATTTCATTAATCTATATAGCATCAGTTTTTATGCCGGTACCATGTTGTTTTTATTACTATACCTCTGGAACATAATTAGAGATCAGGTACGGTGCTACCTCGTACAGTACTCTTTTCTTTTAGAATTGGTTTGGCTAGCCTTGGTCTGTGGTACCTTCATATGAATTTTTGGTTGTTTATTTTATGTCTGTGAAGAGAGACCTTTTTTTTTCACCTTTTATTTTTTCTAAATTGAAATAGAATTACATCATTTTTCTCCCTCCCTGTCCTCCCTGAAGCCCTTCTCAGCTAACTATCTTTGAACCCCTCCTTTGTTCCTCCTTTCTAATTGGTATCCTACTTTTTTATTGTTACATATATATTGCCTTGACTCTGTAAATTTTGTTTGGTAAGATGATTATCTTTAGTTAGAGTTACTATTGCTAATGATAAAACCAACTTGGACCAAAGCAACTTGGAGAAAGATTTATTTGCTTACACTTTCCCATTGCAGTTCATCATCTAACAAGGTCAGGACAGGAACTCAAGGTGGACAGAAACCTGGAGGCAAGAGCTGATGCTAAGGCTAAATGTGGAGGGAGGGGTGCTATTTACTGGCTTGCTCACCCTGCTTTCTTATAGAATACAAGACTAACAACCTCTCTTCATCCATAATGGGTTGGCCTTCTCCCATCAATCACTAATTAAGAAAATATCCTACAGCTGCACCTTATGAGGCATTCTCTTAACTGGGGTTCCCTCCTTTTGGATGACTCTAGCTTGTGTCAAGTTGACATAAAACTGGCTAGAACAATTCTTTTCCCAAAATTAATTCTTTCAACCCATGAGCTTGAAATGTTTTTTTTTTTTTTCTGTCTTCTGGTGATTTCCTATATTCCAAGTTAGTTAAATCAAAGAATGAAACCTAGAATATAGAGAATACATATGATATGCAAAGAATGTGAGAGGAAATTGCAGGAGTTAAAATTTATGTAGAGGTCCAAAAGGAGGAGGAGGACAGGGACATAGGAGGTTGATGAACCAAAACTAATGATGTTTGAGATGTATTACAAATCCCTGGTTATTTAATTGCTAATTAAACTAACTTAAAAGAAGTTTGAATAAAGGCACCCTGCATGGGTTAAAAATGATGCTCCCAGAAGGTATGAGTTATTAATTAAAAATCTCAGGGCCAGGAACAGAAATCTTCCCTGGCACTTATTTGGCAAGGAGTCCCCAGGAATCCAAAATAATGCAGAGTGTTTCCATTACCCTTGCTTTCTCACCATAGCAAGATCATAAAAGCCTACTGCTGAGGCATCATTCACTTTGATAGTAGGACATGGATAAAAGCCATGTGGAACTGATCAGGAAATGCCTCTCTGATGGCTAGTTTTTATAATCCTAGAAGGATACTGGCTTAAAATTTTCTCAATGACATTACCTATTAGATCTTGCATATTACAATAGTTAGAGACAAGATGAGAGATGCCCACTGGTACAGCAGTAGCAAGAAACCAACTGTTTTTTTTATTGCATTTGAGACCTGTTCAAATACAGGTGAGATTTTATTCTTGGTAGTATTGTCAAAATTCATGACTCTCAGAGGTTCATGTCCAAGAGAAAAAATTACTTTTTTATTAAATGTTAATGTCAAACTGCCTTATCATAGTGGAACTTATGACCACCAGTTACTACTGCTCTCAACCCAGGTCAGAGAAGCCTCTTATCTCAGTGGAGAGTAATGCAAAGATTCATAGTGTTTAGCTGGTGCACACCTTTAATCCCAGCACTTGGGAGGCAGAGGCAGGTAGATTTCTGAGTTCAAGGCCAGCCTGGTCTAGAGAGTGAGTTTCAGGACAGCCAGGGCTACACAGAGAAACCCTGTCTCGAAAAAAAAAAAAGATTCATAGTGTTTAAAGTTCTGAGAATAAAAGACAGTGAACAAATGACGATAGATAGGACATCTACTTCAACCTCTCCCCACGTGGTTATTGCATACATATACTAAGCTCAGCTTTGAGTATCTGCACAAGATCTATGCAAGTTAAACCAGTTCCAAAGGAAGAACTTGGAGCAAGGAAAGGCTTCTTAGACCCTACCCCTAACTGAGAAGCTATTTGTAATGAAAGAATGACTGTCACTCTTTTTGGAGGAATGGTCCCTGATGAGCTTCGCATGTTCCAGGGAATATCCCCTCATTTGTGTACATATACATAGCATTAATTGGACTCAATGTGTTAATTTTTTAATGATGAAATAATGTCAGGAAGGAAATGTGTTAAAGAAACATGGAAGGATTTGGAGATAAGCAGTGTAAACTAGATATGGTCATGATATGGTTGGTATACAATGTACAAAAGACACTTTAAAAAGGAAATTCCAATTCTATTTTATTATATGGTTAAAATTTTTAGATTCATATGAATAATTCAATTTGTCAAAATAGAGTTTGATGGCTAAATATTATTGGAAAGCATGCAAAATCTTCACTTTTATGGCACTTAGTAGGGTATTGTCCCTGTAGACATATTTTTTAATAAATGTAAGCAATATTTGATTCTGGAAGTTTCTGGACTCACTATTTTGAAAATGTCTTGGGGAGAAACTACTTTGAGACTTTAGAGTAAGATATTAATCTAAAGATAAGCACTTCTGTTTATTATTCATGAAGGAACAACTCTTGAGAAATGTGCAAAATAGAGTGTTGGTGACAACTTTCAATGGACACTTCACAATGTACAGCAATTCCAACATGTATCTCCAGGTAGCTGATTTTTTTTTCTGTCAATTACTTCTGAAAAACTTTTTAAAAATATCTTTAATTTGCCTTTAATCCCAGCACTTGAGAGGCAGAGGCAGGTGGATTTCTGAGTTTGAGGCCAGCCTTGTTTACAGAGTGAGTTCCAGGACAGCCAGGGCTACACAGAGAAACCCTGTCTCGAAAAAAAAAAAAAATCTTTTAATTAGAATTGCATAACTTTCCCTCTACCCTTGTCTTCTTCCAGCTTCTTCTGCTATTTTTTCCAGTCCCCCACACCTTTCCTTAAGTTGATGGCATCATTTCCTTTTATTGTTATCTCTGTTTATATGACAATGAAGTTCTAGCTTTTAAATATGTAAAATCATTTTCCTTTAATAGAGAAATAATGACGGTGAGACAAATATACTCTGAATCAAAGACTAAACAAAATTATCTTTATTTGCTTAAAACCATTATTCTTCCTGGACTACATCCTCAAACTTCCCTTGTCCACAGTGGTCAGGAATACCACAGATAATGGCATTATAAATGGGCTACTCAGAATAACATGGATTAGCAGCAATGAATGCAAACATTCATTGATATGATAATCAGGCCAGACTTTGAATGAAATTTTCAGATGAGGAACACCAAGAAAGCAAGTTTCTCACAGCATCATTGGCCCATATGTCATTGTCATACATGCATATACATATGCCATACATGTCATGCATATTGTCTCACATTAGCCTGTATGGCATCCTCTGACACTTCATTCTTTCTCTTCTGGTAGGGGGGTAAGCTAGCTGCTTGTTCCTCTGTCCCCTGCCATGGAAACTGTCCTGTTAGCCATCATTTTTAATATCTTAGCAACTTTACAAATGTTTGCCATTACTTTCTTGCTTCTGGTGTGTCCTCAGAAGAGCTGTCAAAAGTACACAGCCAGACAGGGACAATATGAGTTACCTAACACTGCCCATCACTTACAGAGTAAGTTCTGCCTTTACAGGAAAGAAAAACTTAACAATGAGACATTCTGAATCCAACTATTGATGTCAAGTTTGGACATCTTATTGTTACAAGCTAACCAGAGAGATGGGAGAAAATAAAAACAACAAATTTTCTTTCATTTATTAGCCATTTAAGGTTTAATCATTGAAAGCAAAATTATAAAATGAAATAAATAAAAAGAATAAAATAAAAACCTATTCAGACATCAGTTTAAATAAATGTATGACTTTATCTCATAAACAACCCAGTTTTCCTGCTCAAATTATTTTAGACCAGACTACTAGACAAGACTAAAACCATACTATCAGAGAAGGAAAAAACATCTGAACATTAATAGACTGTTCAGCTACATCAAATGAATAAGGTTAGGTTAAGCAAGGAAACTATGACAAATAGACACATAGCAAGATTCCTTACTATCATTGGCCCATAATTAAGGAAATGAGAATATCAGAGCACTCCAGAATATAAAATCTATTTCTATAGAACTAAAAATAAATTAATTGCAGTGAATATTGCCATTGTTTGAAAATATGACTTCATTAATTTTAATGATTTCTAAAATTATGTTTGCTGGCAAATAATAGCATTTAAATTGCCTTGATTCAAAGGGAGAAGAAAGTTCTTAAATTTGTTCA
>JADRCC010561581.1:0-11180 GCA_019843855.1 Hylomyscus alleni
TTTGTTTGTTTGTTTGTTTTGTTTTGTTTTCTTTTTTCGAGACAGGGTTTCTCTGTGTAGCCCTGGCTGTCCTGGAACTCACTCTGTAGACCAGACTGGCCTTGAACTCAGAAATCTGCCTGCCTCTCCCTCTCCTGGCTAGTTTTATGCCAACCTGACACACACTATAGTGATCTGAAAGGAGGGAACCGCAAGTGAGAAAACACCTCCATCAGATCCAGCTGTAAGACATCCTCTTACTTAGTAATTGATGAGGGAGGGCCCAGCCCACGGTGGATGACATTATCCCTGGATTGGTGGTCCTGGGTTCTATAAGAAAGCAAGGCATTGGAGAAAGCCAGTAAGCAGCACCCCTCTATGGCCTCTGCATCAGCTCCTGCCTCCAGATTCCTGCCCTGTTAAGAGTTCCTGTCCTGGCTTCTTTCAATGACAGACTACAGTGTGAAAGCATAAGCCAAATAAACCCTTCCCTTCCCAAGTTGCTCTGGTCATGGTGTGTGATCATAGTAATAGTGACCCTAATTAAGATAAGTGTCATGCAAAATGGTCACCCATGAGTTAAAAAACCAGAGTGCCAGGGGGAACTAAGGGGAGGGGGAAGGTGTTTGATCTTTTTCTAGAAAATTATTATGATGTCACTGACCAATTAAGAAGTGGTCAAAGGAGATATAGCAAAAAAAGGCACCCTCTTGCATTGTGGGAAGGATGTATTTAGGGTATCAAGCAGTTGATAAAAAGAAGTCTGTTTTTTTTTCTGGTAAGAGAGATGGCTCAGTGGTTAAGAGCACTGTCTGCTCTTCCAGAGCTGAGTTCAATTTCCAGCAGCCACATAATAGTTCACAACATCTATAATGGGATCTAATACCCTCTCTGGAGTACAGTGGTGCATGAAGACAGAGCATTTTAACATACAAACAGACAAGCTTTTTAAAAAAATAAATCTTTTTTTAAACAATATTTTTTTCTGAGTTTGGTGGTATATGTGATGTCAGTTCTTATACATTTGAAATTTTGTGATTTCTAACCTCTACATCAGTGTTTCCCCATATAGTTACATATTGCATTATGACACAATAATTTAGAAAACTTTTTTTTTTAAAGTAAAGGCCAGGGTTGGGGAGATAGCTTAGTTGGTAGAATGCTTGCCTAACATGCATGAAGATTTGTGTTCAATCCCCAACACCATATACTCAAGGGACAGTGGAACCCACAGGTAATCACAGCCTGTAGGAGATGAGGGCAGGACCCACAGAAGTTCACCGTGAGCCTCAGATACAGAGGGAGCCTGCAGTCAGCTCATGCTACCCAAGACCACACTGCGAAGACTGAAATATAAGGGCTGAAAATAGCCAGGTGGTCCAGTGCTTAGAGAGGACTTGAGTTCAGTTCCCACCACACATTCTGAGGGGCTCAAAACTGACTGTAACTCAATCCCCAGGGGATCTGGGATCCGACACCTTCTTCTGGCCTTTTGAGGGTACCCTCATGCACATGTACACACACACACACACACACACACACACACACACACACACACACATACACACACACACACACTTACATAAATTAAAAATAAAATAAATAAAAAGTAAAGTGTAGTGAAATTCAACTGAATCATCATACAATGAATTTGATAGATTTGGATAAGGGAATTCTTCTGGGAGCACAGCTTAGAAACTGATTATTCTAATTGGGATGGACTTATGTATTACTTGCAAAATCAGAGACTTTAAAGAGGAATAAGGGTTCCTGGCCCCCAAGTATATGAGCAGAGTGCATCCTGGCCAAGAGCCTCAGTCTTAACACTTTTACTGTGGGGTGGGGTTAGGAGGGAGCAGACAAGCTTTAGTACTGTCTTAGCTTCAATGTGGCGAAACTGGCAGTGAATCAAGGCAGCTGCAAACAGTAGCAACAGCTGCTCAGCAGAGGCCGGGCGGTATAAGACTCTAGTATTGAAAAGTAAGGATCACGAAAAGGACTCCTCAGTCAGGGTCCACCCAAACTCTCAGCCTTCCTACATGGCAAGATCTGAGCTCAGGCATCAGGTGCTTGTTGGACTAGCCTGAATTAAACACCCAGATCCTAGTTTAAGAAATACAATAATATAGAAAACACTTCTTTAAAAGTAAAGGCCAAATCCAGGCAGTGGTGGCACACCCCTTTAATCCCAGCACTTGGGAGGCAGAGGCAGGTGGATTTCTGAGTTCAAGGCCAGCCTGGTCTACTATATGAGTTCAAGGACAGCCAGAGCTATACAGAGAAACCCTGTCTTGGAAAAAAAAAAGAACAAAACAAAACAAAAAAACCAACCAACCAAACAAACAAACAAAAAGGCCAGAGTTGGAGATACAGTTCAGGATGCACAGTGGTATTCGCTTGTAACTGCAGTACTGGGGAGGCTGAGAGAGGCAGATCTTTCGGGCTTGGCTTCAAGTCAGCCTGCCTCAATCAACAATTCTCGGGTCCTAGTGAGAAACTATTTCAAAAACCAAAACAAGATGGACAGCATCCTGAGAAATGACATCAGAGGCTGACCGCTGGCCTACACACACACACACACACACACACACACACACACACACACACACACACGCGCTTATACACGCAAGCACACCAACAGCCCAACACAACAAAATAAAATAAAAAAACAACAAAAAGTGCAAGTCCATTGAAAGTTACTCCCCACAGAATAAAACAAGATTTGCTGAGAATGGTGAGAATGGCGAGTATGGAGGTTGGGTGGCCAATGCAAAGGGATTCACAATTACTGTATCCACTTTTATGTTTATAAAATGTCCAAGAAACTGGCAAACAACCAGAAAGGCCAAGTGTTTTAGAGGATGATACATAATATCAGTGACCTGTTTTTTTTTTCCCTGTTAAAATTAGATACATTTAATTGACGCTAAAAGACCTCCCTACTCAAATCATGTGCTTGGCTGTTACTCTCAACAACCCTAGGAAGACCAGGCTGTGCTCTGATACATCCTCCCTGTGAGGTCGGATTCCTCACTCAAACACATTTCTAAGACTGGGGAGCCGCAGATGTCTTACTTGGAATCTCTCATCTGTCTCGTTCTCTCCGATCTGTCTCAGGAGATCTCCACTGGCTTGGCCGATGCTTCCGGCGGCAGTCAAAACAGTCTGTCGAGGCTACAAACAGAGAACAGGATCTGGTTGGAAAGAAAATGAATTTCTCCCCACGCCTCACCACGTATCAGTCTAGTGAGGAATCCAACAGAACAGCTCCTCCTCCACACAAATGAAGATCTCCGTTGTGTATGCCAGATAGGAGGGAAAGAAGTAAATCCTGGTGAGATGCATGGAAATTCTCACCAACCATTAACAGGCGGATGTGCTTGAAATGTCCAGTGAATGGGTCTTGCACAATTAGAACAATGCTGTTTATACAGAAGTTCAGTTGCAAACCTGTAGGTATGTCCTTTGTGTACTAGTTGGAATGGCTTTCTGCTAGGAGCACCCTCTCCACACCCCAAGTGTTGAACCATAGGATCTGACCCATTTCAATAACTCTCCATTCCACCCTGTGATATTTTCTCAGGGTGAGCCAGAGCTCCAAAGATGTGAAGAGATACACATGTCTCATCTGAGTGCAACTTAGTGTCCTTAGGGCTCACCTCTCCAGAAGTAGGCTGCACAGCCTTCAGCAAATCAGACACAGCCCCGGCAAGGGTCCTGGCAGCTCTGAGAAGGTCCTCCCCACTGCCCACATCATCATCCATGAGGGCCGCCAGCAGCTTGACCCCCTTGGACATTTCGGTCAGGTTGGAAGAAATTGTAGTGATTGCACAGCCCACAGCTGTGTAGTCAGTGTCTGCGGGGTCACCTGAGACCAAGACCAAAGGAGAGTGGTGACAGATGAGGAGGGCCTAGCTTGGCAGGAGGTAGGCAGGCACCTGTGCCCCACCATGCAGATATCAATACAGAATTCTTAGGAGCTCAGTGAAACGGACATCATCCTGACTCCAAGGTCTTCAATAAGGTCCTTTCACCTGGAGGTCTACACAATGAAACAGTGAACCAAGGCTCCTTTAGAATTCCAAAGCAAAGGAGACTAAAGGAACTGGAGTTGGGGGTAGGGTTGGAAATGATGAAAATATAGTATACTTGGATATGAAATTATATGTGTGTATGTGTATATATACACATATATACATATATATATATATATACACATATATACACACAAACACACACACATACACACACATATGTAAAGGTGCTTAACAGGTCTGACAACCTGAATTGGTTCCCCACAGCATAATGACGAAAGGAGAGATCTAACTCCCTAAACTCATCCTCTGCCCTCCACATGTGCACTGTGGCACATGTGTGTAACCCCACTTCACTCTGATGTAAATGGAACTAAAAACTAAAAGAAAAATGCAAAGCATTTTCCTTGCAAATACAAAGACCCAAGTTCAATCCCCAGAACCTAAATTAAAAAAAAAGTCATGGTGGTCTAAACTTGTAATGGCAGTGCTGGTGGGGTGGGGTCAGACAGACCCTGGCCCTGCTGGCCACCTGGTCCCAATTACTTGTAGAGTTTCAGGCCAAGGAGATACCCATCTCAACACAAAAAGGACTGCTTGAGGAGAGACATGTAAAGTTGTTCTCTGACCCCCCTCCCCCCAAATATACACAAGTCAAATTCTGAAGCATGCATCTGCATCCCACGACCCCAGTCCAGGGGTCACTCTGCTCCTGGAAAGACTGGTACACTGCAGACAAAAGCCCAGGTATTTTCTGGCTCTCACCAGACGGTGTGAGGCTGGGAGTCAGGCCAACCAAGAAGACACAACTACTGGACCAGAGAGGCAAAGGGATGGATGTTCGACATCTCTAGATCCTTTCTAGACTGTAAACTCTCCAAAGGAGAAACTGCCCTCAAAGACTTTCAAGTATGTTCACATGCTGATAGACAGTAAGGAACACTAAGCAGGTAGGTGCTCTTTAATGATCCCTGACATCAACAAACAGAAATAAGATGTTTCTTACATTTATCTTGGATCATTTCAAGCAAATGCTTAAGGAGGGCCAGATATCTCAAATTAGCCTGTCTTCTTACAGTATAGCAATCTGTTGCTTCAATGAAGGAATGCAAACTCTCTCTTTCTCTCACACACAC
The DNA here is from genome assembly GCA_019843855.1 of Hylomyscus alleni. Classification (NCBI taxonomy): domain Eukaryota; kingdom Metazoa; phylum Chordata; class Mammalia; order Rodentia; family Muridae; genus Hylomyscus; species Hylomyscus alleni. The sequence continues at coordinate 5,150 of JADRCC010561581.1, forward strand.
ACACATACACACACTCACACACAAACACACACAGCATAAATCACTCAGGGACTTACCAGCCGTGAGATTGACAACTGAAGCTGTCCCAGCTGTGATAGCATCAACTTGCGAGTGGATTTCATGCTTGGATTCATCTACTTTGTTCTGAACCCAGACCCTAGATGCCTGTAAAGTCAGACAATGGAATAGCACAATCACAGCACTGAATTGCCCAGGAGACCAGGGAAGTTAAGCCATACAATGAGACCAGCACTTGGCTGAACTCTCCTTCCTAGGTTCCCACTGAATATGCCCAAGTCATCGTAAACAATATCCCGGACAGGCTTCTTGAGTGTTTAGAGATGCTGAAAGGTATAGACATCCTCCGGACCTCACACAATAATTAAAAAAAAAATGTGTATAACACTTAGGAAAAATAATTTGATATGGCTATATCTAGATGAAGACAGCTGACAAAGAGTCTAAGTTCACCTTTATCACTTCCTCTAAGACCCAGGGAACATCACGGAAGAGGGGAAGGAAAACTGTAAAAGCTGGAGAGAAGAGTGCTATGCTGGTTTGATTGAGAACGTCCCCCAGAGGCTCGAATGTTTGAATTCCCGATCCCCAGTTGGTAGAACTGTTTGGAAAGGGTTAGGAGGCCTGCCCTTGTTGGAGAAGATGTGTCACGGAGGTGGGCTTTGAAGGTTCAAAAGACTGAAAGAGCCTCTCTCGACCCTTGCTTGCAGAGCAAGATGAAGTTTTCAGGGGTACCTGTACTATGTACTCATTCTGACATCATGGACTGTAACTCTCTGAAACCGTAAGCCTATTTAAATGTTTTCTTTTATAAATTCCTTTGGCCATGGGGGTCATAGCAATAGAAAAGCAAGAGAAGTAGAGTGCCTTAGTATGCTGTTCTCTGGGCACGATGTGACCACGACTCTCTTGGGACTTTCAGCAGCTAGAGTAATTGAAACAGATTTGTACAAGACTGGGCCCATCAGGGAGACTACAAAGACTCACAAGGCCTTGCTCCATACTGCCCAACCAGGCAGCTACAGGTTGCTTGAAGAGGAGAGACATTTTCTTTAGTGCTGTTGCTACCAATAAGGAGCTCTTACATAACCCCTCACACGTGCTCTTATGTATGATCAACTGAGATTAAGTTCACTGGTTCATACAACAATATCAACAAGATGACCAAGTAATGAGTGAGTCCAACAGGAATGGGAGTAGAATGGAGGGGCAATGGGGGCAAATATGATCAAAGGATATTGCATATGTGCATGAACATTTCACAATGAAAGCCATTATTATATGTAATTAGGATATGTTAATAAACCCAATGTCGCATAATAACTTGGTACTTACACTAACACTTGGTAGTAATTTTCACTTTGCTTTTTTTAGGGAGCAGAGTTAGAACTTCTGGGCATGTCAGCTCACAAGGGTTCTTGACCAACACTGAAGTGTTTCCTACTGACGTGACGATCATGAAGAAAATCAAATATCACTGCCACAGGCAGGTGGCATTCCCCTCCCCCCCCCAGTACACCTGTGAAGATGGGCCAAGTCTCTTGCTCTGTGCCTGCTTTACCTCTATCAGGTGACAAGACAATGGCAAACTATACCCAAGTCCTGGGCCTTACCTTTCTCCTACTACAGAAACTAAAAGGGCATTTCTAGCTCTTATATTTTGTTTCAACCCCTCAGACATGTCCAACCCGAAGACTGTCAGCTACAAGGGACTGATGATAGTTAGCCCACCACAAATGTAAATTTATCTAAAACATTATGAGATTTGTATGTGTGATTTATTTATCAATTACTGTTTGGTAACTCACTTGTGTTAAAAGTTTGTATATGCCTGCTAGTATTTATATTGATAATGATGACCTGCAGGTAAGACATTGATCTAGGCTCAGGCTTAGGGAAGTCACCTATTATCTTAGTGCGCCCTAACTGTTCAAGAATGGGTGAATTGGGACAGTCACCTCCACATATTTAAAGCTATCTCCCAAATGTTCTGGATAGAAAAGTCAATTTATTAATTCCCATTCTGGAGTTCAGGGACTTGAGACAAATGGTATGAGGGCAATAACAACCTCCACACACACCAGTATAGAGATAGAAAGCAGCATTCAGGGACAGCTTCGAAAGAGTGATCCCGCTAATGTGACAAAACTGCAGGGCGCATCTCAGTTCTAGCCCTGCAGTGCCTATCTTATAGCAGTGTTGTTATTGTTGCTGTTTTACCGTGACTACACACCAGAACTCACTCATAAGTATATACTAACCATAAAGTACAGGATAACCATGCTACAGTCCACAGACCCAAAGAAATGAAGCAACAAGGAGGGCCCAAGGTGGGGGGGGCATTCAGATTTCACTGAGGAGAAATAGGATAGATATTGGGAGTAGATGGGGGTGGGACTGAGTGGGGGAGGGGTGGGAACAGAAGGGATCAAGGATGGAGGATGGAGGGGAGAAGGTATGGGAAGAGAGAACTAGAATTGGTGAGGAGGTATCTCTGGGACAACCGAGAACAATAGAAACTCCTAGGAATCTATGACTCCTAGCAATGGAGCATATGGATCCTGAACGAGCTATCTCCTGTAACCAGAAAAGACTTCCAATGGAGGGACTGTGAGATCAACACAGCCACAAAACCTTAGATCCACAATTTGTCCTGCCTACAAGATTGGCAGGGACAAAGATGAAGCTGGAATTGAGGGAGTGGCCAAGCAATAACTGGCCCAGCTTGAGACCCATGCCAGGAGAGCGAGCCCACCTCTGACACTATTGATGAGATTCTGCCATACTTGCAGACAGGAGACTAGCATAACTTTCATCTGAGATGCTTCACCTAGCAACTGGTGGAAACAGATGCAGAGACCCACAGCCAAACATTAGACAGAGCTTGGGGAATTCTATGGAAGAGTGGGGAGGGAAGGATTGAAGGAGCCAGAGAGGTCAAGAACACCATAAGAAAGCATACAAAATCAACTAAGCTGGGCCCACAGGGGCCCAGGGACTGAACCACCAAACAGAGATCATACATGGGATGGACCCAGGGCCTTGGCACATGTGTAATAGTTGTGCATCTCAGTCTTCATGTGGGACTCCTAACAGCTGGAGGAGGGGCTGTCTCTGTCTTTGTTGCCTGCCTTTGGAACCCTTCTCCACAACTGAGCTGCCTTGCCTAGTCACAACAGAAGATGTCCCTAGTCCTACTGCAACTTGATATGCCAGGGCAGATGGATACCCAGGGGAGTCCTCCCTTTTTCTGAGGATGAGGGTAGGTAAGGAAGGTAAGAGAGAAGGACTTGGAGGAGAGGAGGGACAGGGAAGATGCAATCAGAATGGAAAGTAAAAAAAAAAAAATCTATACCTGTATCTCTGTATCTATAGATATCTAGATCTAGATACGAAATTATCTACATAGATATGAAGAGGAAAACAAAAACAAACCAACCAACCCCCTGCTGATGCCCGGGCCTGCCCACAGAGACTGATTTGTGTAACCTGACATTTATCTGTGATGCTCTGCGGGTGGGTCAGGTGCAGAGAAAGGAGAGGGTAGAAGGCGGCGGTGGTGGTGTGGTGTTGGGGAGTAATCGTGCTAGTCGGTGAGCTTTTCAAAGTTTAGCATGCCTACGAATCACAGGGACAGCCCGCTAACAGGCACCTTGACAGAGGATGCTGCCAGTGGCCTGTGATTTCTGCTTCTCTCCTAAGAATCTGGATGATGTCAGCGCTGCTGTCCTGCAGACCGCAACCTGACGTAGGAGGCATGATCTGATTCTGTGCCGCAGCAGCGGAAGCTACCAGAGGGCCTTGGGGCTCATTACCTCACCCCGTTGTAAGCCTCAGCAGCACTAGAGCCAACCCAGGAGTCCACACAACACAAAATACCCAGACAGTAGCATCAGTATCCCTGGGAATATGTTGCAAACACACAGTCTGAGCCCCACCCCATACCCACTAGATGAAAAACATATGCTAAGAGCAGAACACAACGGAAGGTGATGGCTAGGGCCCAGAGATAAGTTTTAACGAGCCATCCATGAGGTCCCATTGCATACCGAAATCTGAGAACTACTGGCAGTATTTAAAATGACAAGCCAGCTACCGGGGTTGAGCTCTTATTAGATGCTCATGCTAAGAATTAGATCATCATCCATTCCCATCAGCTTTCTTGCCAGATTAACAGGGAAAAGGCTTGAGGGGTCAGGATACCCAGATTCACACAGCAGTGAATAAGGGAGCTGGAATCAGTGGGCTCCAGGGGCTAAGCCCTTAGCACAGCTGTTCTCTTTATCTATGAGTACAATAGAGAATTAAAGACCCAACATACACCAAAACACATAGATTTCTTTATCAGCTAGCTGGAGACAGCTTCATCCAGCAGAATCCAACCAAGCACATAACTTCATTCTGAATGAGGCCAGAGACACAGGATGAGAAGCCCTGACGGATATTTACCATATCTTGGCCGAGAGGTGGCAGTGAGTCGAGCTCGCTGAGGTCATCCTGAGCCTGCTGGACAGCGTGCATGCTTGTGTTGATGGTCCCCATAAGGGCTTGCTGTGCCGAAGTCTGCAAAGGCAGATGAACACAGGGTGGTGAGCAGAACCTGGGGACTGACAGGGCCTCCTTGCAAAACAGAACAAAACTAAACCTTCTCAGTCAGGAGCACATCTCATTACGCTCCTGAACTAGCTCCCATTTCAACCTGAGGGCTAGAAATAGCACATTATATTAATAGAACACAAAGCGAAGGTGATTGCAGTGAAGGGCTTATAATCAGAAGGGTGTGGAGAGCTTAATTAGCAGACAAGAAGGCTGATGAGTGGCTTCACCGGGGAGTTCAGGGGGGATACAGCTGATCTGAGTACTGTGGATAAAAGATCTCACACAACGGAACACAGATGCTGTTTAATAAGAAGGATTCTTGATCATACTCCAGGACTCCCCCCACGCTTACAGCCAACATGTTATTTTTACAGTTGAATGAATTCCCAACTTTGATATTCTCGAGTTCTCAAAACTAGCCCAATAGTGAGGGGCTCCCAAGGCAGGCCTGAGCGGTACTGAATCAGATGAATTAGAAAGGGTTCAGCAAGACGAGGCTACAAAGGTAGATCATAGATGACTGGCCCATTTCCCACATTTAAGAGGGTATCAGGGCCAGTCAGCTTGAAGCTGCTGTAGGGGCAAAGGGTTTGTTTCTACAGCACAAAGAGGTTCGTGGTGGTTAATTTTTATTGGCAACTTGAATAAAGAATCACCTTGGAAACCAGCCTCTAGACAGGCCTGTGAGGGAAGACCAGTTTCTAGCTTGGGTTAACATCCAGGCAGGAAGACCCACTCTAAATGAGAGAGGTACCATTCTACCGGTTGGGATCTTGGACTATGTTAAAGAGTGAGACCGGCATTCACCCCTCTATGCTTCAGAAGGTGATGCACAGCATGATTGGCTGCCTCACACTGGCCAACCTCCTTTTCATCACGATGGACCATCCTCTCAACGTGTGAACCAAAACATATACCTCTTCCTATGAGTTGCTTTTGTCGGGTATTTTGTAATTGCAATGAGAAATGTAGTTAAATACAAGGTCTTTCACTCTCTAGCCACTGATTCTAGAAAAGGGTAATTTGTCATTCAATCCCAGGAATGCACCATTGACTTGTGGCTCAGATGGGAGGCTGAGGCTTCCCTCATAGAACCTGTCACCATCTCTAGGGGCCCAGAGGTTAACAGACAAGTGATCAGAAGTCTCACCAGCGGAGGCATGTGTCCTCGGTGCATCTGTCCGACCATGACCTGCTGCTGGGGTGATGGCATGCTGCCAACATTGAAAGTCTCAGGCCCACTGGAGCCAGAGCGCATGACAGCTGGCAGTGCCACCGAGCCATGCTCTGCCTTCCCAGTCCGGTTGAACTGCTGCTGCAGGATGGTAGATCTGTGAAAGAGGTGGCTGGTCAGTGGGAGGCAGACACTCACATGCAGTACAGTACAGTGAGAAGGCATCAAAAATGTACACTG
>JADRCC010561582.1:0-14286 GCA_019843855.1 Hylomyscus alleni
AGAACAACCAATAGGATTGACAATAGTCTGAATTGTTTTGAGTTTTCCATGGAGCCTCCCCTTGAGCTGGATCCCACTTTGGCCTGTCACTAAACCTTCATTTTCTCAGGCTTCTCTCCATTTTCATCTTTGCAGCTCTTTCAGACAGGAACAATTGTGGGTCAGAGTTTTGACAGTGGAATGAAAACCCCATCCCTTACTTGATGTCCTGTATTTCTGCTGGAGTTGGGCTCTACAAGTTCCCTCTCTCCACTGTAGGGCATTTTATCTAAGGTCCCTCCCTTTGAGTACTAAGAGTGTCTCACCTCCCAGGTCTCTGGTAGATTTGGGAGGGTTCCCCAACCTCCTATCTCCTGAGGTTGCCTTTCCGTGTTCTTTTTTTGTAGCCCTGGCTGGTCTGGAACTCACTCTGTAGACAAGGCTGGCTTGCAGCTCAAAAATCTGCCTGCCTCTGCCTTCCAAGAGGAAGGGCTAAAAGCGTGCACTACCACCTGGAATCTCTTGTGTGTTAAAGCCAGAAATCTAAGACTAAAACATTAGAAGGATTACTTAATTTCAGACTGTATAGAATGGGTTTCTCCATACCACTCACAGAGGTTTTGGTAGTTGTCTACCAGTTCTTGGTGTTTCTTGGTCTACAAAATCATGCTAAGATATTTCTATATTGCTTTTGACTCTGTCCAAGTATTATTTTCCAATAGGAAACCACAAATACTATATGACTATCTCAGTGAACTTAAGTATGATATCATTTAAATTAAAACCATAAAACTGTTCAAAGAAGGCTATATTCTGAGCTTAAAACTTCTGCATATGAATTATTGAGAGGTTCAATTGGAGCCAGCATATAGAACCAAATCAAACTAAACATAGATATTTGAAGATTTCTAATTAATACAAAGTGTCCCAAACTTAAGCATAAAACAAACCTGTAATGATAAAGAAAAATACACTTTATTTTGATGAATTTTACTAAATTTTAGTTAAAATTTCAGGAGTAAAATAAAGTACAAATTAAAATCTGTTTTGTACTCTTTTCCTCAGTGTTGAACAAAATGTTGGGTCATCAAAGTAGTCAACTCAACAGAGAACTGTCAGTGAACAAGGATCAGAATCAGATGAACTTTTGGATGGGCAAGTGTTCTGCCTCTTGATACAGACATTGTCTTTATGGAGAAATTCCTTTGTGATAAGCCAGCTATCTGTATACTTATGATGTCTTTACTATTTTTCTATACACTCTATATAAATAAAAATATCACAAAATGCCTTAATATGGTCTAATCTAATGTTTAGTATCATTTAGCAAATATCACAGGCATAATGAATATTTATAGATTCATTTTATAACTATTGTATGTCAAGTGAATAGAACTTAGTAAGAACACAGGAAGTATGCAAAGCTTAATTTCATATTTTAAAGCATTTTCGTGTTTTAGCTGTAAGAAAGTTTGGTATAAAAAGTATGCAATTTTGTATGAGTTGTCAACTTTTTTTTATTTGTTTATCATCTAGTATTTTTAGTATGCTTTATTTGCAAGTTGTTCAAACTACTTGGAAGGCAGAAAAGCATGCAAACATAAATTATTGGAGCTAGCAACTGACATGTCTAGAAATATCTTTTCTACCTCATTTGCATAGTCATCAGTATAGTCAGTAGGAATAATATTCTCACACACTGTAAACTTTTGTATATTCTTTTACTATACTTCTGGAGCTATGCTGTACAACTTTCAAGGAAAATAATATTTATTTAAATTAGTGTCTCAATATACTTATTACATAAGACATAATAAATACATTGGCTATGGATACTGATGGTAGCAGAGGGGTCTATCTCTTTAGTTAGGACCTCTTTACAGTTTGAGTGGAAAAGGGTACACCTAGGTCTTCTATTCCTCTGTAATACTTAAAATAAGCCTCAGAGAGTTGAGGTGATGACTCAGTATATGAAGTATTTGATTCCTGAGCCAGAGGAAGTCAGATCATGAACACCCATGTAAAATTTGGTGCCCTCTTAACTGTGTAAATTCAGCAACAGAAGATGAAGAGAGGAGAATCCTTAATAATGGGCTAAGCACCCAGTCTAGGCCCAAGAAAGTGCCACAGTTAATTAAAGTTCCTGTTTCCAAAAATTAACATGAGAAACAATTAGAATGACATCCCCTGAGCTCAGATGCTGGCTTCCCCAGTGGCTCAAGAGACAAGCAAAACTGAAGACATTCACAAGCAGGCACATGCATAGACTACACACATATACATACACAAACACAGTTTTTAAAAGGAACTAAAAACATCACACTGGTCAGATGGCTCACCAGACAGGGACAGTAAAGTGTGGGAGAAAAGCCTCAGTCTAAGCCTTGATTCCCACCAAGCACTAGGAGAAACACTCCTTCTGAGATGGTTTCTCTTACTTCCACAAGTTTGTTGGCATGTGTGTAGCTACTCATATGTACACAAACACACAAAACACATATACACAATACACACATATGCACATATACACATACACATAAAACACAGATACATATAATATACTCACAACACATATGCACACACAACACACATACACATACCCCACATCCAAAGACATTATAATTAAAATGAATAATAACTTAAATGGCATATATTATAAATGGGAATAAATCAGAATAAACCTAAAGACAGGTAGCATAAAGATCTTGAAAATATTTCTGTGTCCTCTGCAGATCATTACTGACTTTGACTTTGTTCATATTTTGCTAATGGGGGAGTTGCTACCTCATAGACTTTCTTTCTCAGCAACCTGGAATGAAGACGTCAGAATTTCATGTTAATGATTCAGTGATATATTACCAATTCTACCTTTAAAAAAAACCCTGACAGTAGAGTTTTAAATATTTTATATTAATTTCATCATTAAAATGTAACATAGTGAATATGCATTTATTCTCCTTGTCATGTTCTCTGGTACCTTTTACTTTAAATACCATGAAAATGCAGGCATAAAGTACTTGGTGAAGCATCAGGCACAGATTTTCTTAGTTTTTACTATTCAAGCATTTATAGAAATATCTCATTAAATTCATAAAGAGACAAATAGCTTATGACTATTTCTCCCTGAGGTTCCAGGAGCAGAAAAACTTCTTACCTAACTGAGGAAGACAGGAAGAGATGAACTTAGTGTAGATTTTCCAATCGAAAATCAGGTATGGGTCCCATCTACAGCAAAGCCAAAGGGAAATGATGATATTGTCTACCTGTGCAACCCTCAGAATTAAAGAATTTTAAGTCTACTAGGACCAAGACTTGCCAAATGTTTTGATAAAGTCTTTCTGAGTTTTCAGAATCACTTACCTATTATTGTTTCCAAGGTTTAATGTGGCATTTGTAGTTTTATTCATTTGGGTTTTTTTCTACTATGTTTTTTTTTTTTTTTTTTATCATTTGTGACATGGTAGGATGAACTATTTTATGGTCATGGGAAACTCGTTGGGCCCAACAGGGACAGAAACCCAGCTCCACAGTTTTATTCAAGGCATCCCCAAGAGTTTCCATAATCTTTAGGGACATCAACTCAGATAAGCCTTATCATTGGTTTCGATGCAATAAAATATTGAAAACGTATGAGTATGAAGCAAAATAAGGTTAAACATAGAAGGGAAAGGCATGTAAGGAAAAAAACAAGATACATGGAAGAGCAGACATAAGAGCTTCTCAACGGAGAGTTATAGATTATTAAATTACAAACTTTGATAGCCATTTATTTTTATTTATATGTGTGCACACACATGTGTGTGTGTGTGTGTGTGTGTGTGTGTGTGTGTGTGTGTATGAGTATATCTTTATGTCTGTGCAGGTACCTACAGAGACCAAAAGAGGGGGTCAGATTGTAGCTAGAGCTTCAATTTCTGTGCAATTCTCAGTGTTGTACTTAGATCAGAACTCTAGTTCTTATCATAGATTAGGAAGCACTCAAACTTAACTACTGAGTCATATCTCCAGCTCCAGGATATAATTCAAGATATGTATTAAAAGTAAAAGAGGCACAAAGAGAAAGAATAAGAAATACTTAAGTATACATATGGGCTCGTTGAGAGGCATAAGTATCCTTAAGACTCATTTCCACTCCTTTCTTTTCCACTTTGATCTATAGGTAAGATTATAAGACATTTACAGAGGTGCCTTGGAGCAAATTACAACCTGGTAAAAATAAAACGAGCAATCACTGGTATTGCACAAGCAGGTGGGGATGTATCTTTTTACTATGAAGGGACTTTCTAGTGAGATTCTGGGGAAATTATAGGTTTATAGCTGGGAAAGGAGGAATATATTAAACTAATGTGAAAGTTTTGGAATTCTTGTTTCTCAACTTGCAAGAAGTCTCATCCAGACTCCAAGATGAGTGCATCTTTGCTTCCCTGGTCTGTAAGTGATAATTTCCCTTGTCTTTCTATTCCACATGATGATGTATTTTATCTGCCTCTGTCTTGCTTCACATCGAATTTCCTGGGTGTATGCCTGTCTAAATAGTTCTCTCTAAATAGTTATAAATTTCTCTGACCAAGCTTATTGAGTAAAGAAAGGAAAAATAACCAGAAGGGTCTAGAGAGATGGCTTGATGGATAAATACCTAGGAGGCTTGGCTGCAGTTCCAGAAGACTCCAGTTCAGTTATCAGCAGCATATTGAAATGTTAACAGGTACTTAAAACTTCAATTTCCCTCTGCCCTCTACCCTTTGCAGGTACCAAACATATGAGAAAAGCATACACGCAAATTAGGAATAAAACAACATTTAAAAGAATGACTAAAGTGACTCTCATTGGAGACTATGACTAGTTATTTTTATTTGATGGGGTGACTGCATTGTTTCTTTGCTTTTCATTTTGTTTGCATCTCCAATGTCACCTGATCATGTGGATTTCTTTCACTCGCCTGCCTCTGTTGAGAATCATCTCATTTTCTATCATTATTCAAGCTTTATTAATTTCAGATCAGATATGAAGTGTTGGTAGATCAATTCTCCACATACTCAGTGTTGATTTGTGATTGGAGAGATACCAGTGATTCTAATAAGGATAACTAAGCAAACATGTGAGTATGACTTCCAGCAGTGTCTGGCCAGGGCCAAGCTATCCTACCTGAGACCTGAGACTGTGTGGGCAAGATGGGAGAAGGGAGATTTGGCAGCAGACTGGGTTTCTGTTTAGGTTATTTCATGTAACCCAAATCAGGTCTTCTGAGAATATGTGAATGACATGGTACAGGCTGGGATGTAGAACAGTCTCCTGCCTGGGATGGTATAAAAGTTGCTTCACACCTATGCCTCAGAGTTTGGGGAAACCATAGCAGACAGGTGTTTCACATGTATTAACTATTTGTTTAAGTGTTGTATTAAAGAACTTGCTAAAATTTCAGGTAAAATTAACTCATGTTTCCATAATTTCATTTCTTATGATTTCCCTTTAGGACATTGTTTAACAATCTCTGGTTTCTCTTGGTTAGAGATATATTCCTTTCTTCGAATTATATTTACTTTTGAAGATTTATTTTTAATCATGTAAACATGGATGTGTGTGTGCATGTGCATGCATGTTTGTGTTTGTGTGTGTGTGTGTGTGTGTGTGTGTGTGTATGCACATGAGTGAATGTATACACAGAAGCCAGAATAGGTGTCAGATCCCTTGGAACTGGATTTATAAGTGGTTGAGAGTTACTCAGAGTAGGTGGTAGGAAGGGAATCGGCGTCCTCTGTTATACCAGTATGCACATCTAACCATTTAGCTATTACTCAACCCCTATATTATTATCAAAAAGCTAAGGGTATCAAGAACAAAAGTAAAGTAGAGACATAAAAAAGGCCACCCAATGACCAGTCCAACTTGAGATCCATCCCATGCCTGCACACCACACTCTGACACTATTACTGATGCCATATTGTGATTGCAGACAGGAGCCTGGCATGGCTGTCCTCAGAGAGGCTCTACCAGCAGCTGTCTGAGACAAAGCAGAAGCTTACAGCCAACCACTGGAGTGAGGTTGGTGACCTCTATGTAAGATTTAGGGAAAGGACTGAAGAGCTGAAGGGGATTGCAACCCCATAAAAAGAACAACAGTATTAGCTAACCCAGACTTCTCAGAGCTCCCAAAGACTAATACAAAAAACCAAAGAGCATACATGGGCTGGTCTGTGGCCCAGGTCTGTAGCAGAGGACTGCCTTGTTTGGCCTCAGTGGGAGAGGTTTAGCTTAACCCTGTGGAGGCTCAATGCCCCAGGGAAGAGGGATACTAATGGGGATGAGGTGGGTGTTGTTAAGTGGGTGGCAGAGCACCCTCTCAGAGACAACAGGGGCGGAAGGGTAGAGTGAAAAATTGGGGAGGGGGGACCAGGAAGGAGGGCAACTTTTAGAATATAAATAAAATAATTTAATAATAATAATAATAATTAGAATAAAAAGCCAAGAGTAATAGTGTGGATAATAAAGTATACATGCTTTTTTATATCAGTCATATCAACGTTCATTGATAACAATTGGACAAAAATGGGTCTCAAAACACAGATGACTCCGTGAATAAAGTGTGTGACATAAATACAATGATCAGAGCTGAGTCACCTAGCACTGGCATGAAAACATGGAAGGTGGGCTAGAACCAGCTCAGTTGCTAAGAGGACTTAATAATTTTGCAAATCATCCAAATTCAGGTCAAACCACGCACATCATGACTTACAATGTCAGTGATTGTAATTTTAGGTGATTTGATGCCCTATTTTGATTCTGTGGGTATTAGTCATATATTCATACATGAATTCAAAAGAGCCATATACATCACAAATAATATAAGTTAATTGAAAAATAATAGCCTCACACATGTGACAGTTTATGCGCAATCCTAGTGTGGGGAAGGCAGAGACAAGGAAGAGCCTGACAAGCTGACTAGCTAGAGCAGCTCTGTGTGCAGAGACCTCACCTCGAAAAACACAGAGGCGAGCAGGTGAGGAAGACACACATGGGACCATGCGTTTTTATAGATACAATAAAGATATTGGATCTTTATTATCACTTTCATTATCATTGATTACTGCATTAATTATGTCATGTATGTTCCTGTTTGTTTTTTTAAAATTACTACATATGACATCAATTTATTATAAATAAGACAGTTTTTCTAATAGCTATTCTATGTTTATCCCTAGGTATACAGGCACTGATTATTTTGTGCGTGTGCTGTAGTTTCTGCAAAACTCTGAGAAATGAAAAGGACACTAATTAATTCTCCCTGCTTCCACAAAAAAATAAAAATAAAAATAAATTGGACTCAATATTAATTTAGGAAGTTGTCAGGTTGAGGTATGATAACCAGTGCAGAAAATTCAGGAAAATAACATATAAATGAATATGAATGAGCAATAATGTTGAGTGAATAGAATATACATATGGGCAAATATTTTACCTGCATTTTTATTTTTATAAAATATTAAGTTTTCAGTTTAGAATACATTTAATATAAATAGAATATAGAAGCAATCTTCTTTCTATGACTTGTAAATATAAATAAAATATTCATTAAAGCATTCATATTAGAAGTTTTGTGTATAAACTATCAGTGTAAAATATAAGCACAAATTTTTTTTTGTTGTTGTTTTTTTGTTTTTCGAGACAGGGTTTCTCTGTGTAGCCCAGCTATCCTGGAACTCACTCTGTAGACCAGGCTGGCCTCAAATTCAGAAATCCGCCTGCCTCTGCCTCCCAAGTGCTGGGATTAAAGGCGTGTGCCACCATCGCCTGGCATAAACACAAATTTTTCAAGCTTAATTCATTTTTAGAAAATTATTTTATGTTGTGTAGAAGTAATGAAAAGCCATGTAACCTGATTACTAAAATTAAATAAAAATTACATATCTTAATATTGAATTTAAATGTGATATTTTCTTTTATATTTTTATCAATACACATATGATTTTAAATTATCTTCTTAAAGAGCAATTTCCTTGATAATGTTTTTTGGTTTACATTCCCTACAAGAATTGAACCACTTCTGTCAGTTAATATCCCTATTACATTTCATTTTTGTCGCTGTTTGTCGTCCCACCTTGAGTCTGGCACCACTTCCCTCAGGGACATTCTTAAGTCAGCTACAGTCATATCCCAATCAGCAATTTGCTCTTTCTCTTGGTAAAAAACAACAGTTTCTTATGTCACCTTTTCTATGTTTACCATCATTTGGTTCTAAGAATTAAAAACTATCAATAACCTTCAGTGTTAAGATACAATGCTACAAAGTTTCTTAAATATATCAGAAGATCATTCAATTTAATGAAAGAGTAATTCTTATTTCTTCTCCTAAATGAATCAACATCTTTTTATTTTTGTCTCTGAAGAACTGATGAGATGAACCCTAGGCCTTTAATTTCATATTAAATCTCATACTTTGGATCATAGCAGTGTATCTTAATCTGTCTGAGACAAGAGTGCTTCAAGGGGTGTGCAGGTCTGTAAAAAAGCCTTGTGAAGGTGATCCACACACCTTATGAGATAAAATGTTTGGCAGTTGGTAAATAACAGTATTGGAAACCTCCTTCTCTTTAAATATTTTTGGCACAGGCACTGAAGTATTCAGACAGTGAATCTAACTCACAGTGACTTAGGATTCATTTTAATGTGAGAAGGCTCACTACTGGTTGTACACTTAAGATGGAACTAAAACAACTGGTGCGTGAAATGGTAAGAAAAAGTATAGTAACAAGTGGAACATGGTAAAAAGACACATTACGCAAATTACCTAAAAGTCTGCATCGTTTAAAGGACAGGAAAACAATCCTTCACTACATGGCAGAAGCAAAACATGCCCAAGAACATTGCAATGTGAGCTAAAACATCGTTTATCAGAAAAGCTTCTTCTCTTTGATGTCAATTCTTTCTTAACCAAACTCTGTCAATTGCTTGGTGCTGTCCATGTGTCTCTGTCCAATTCAGTTTTCCTCAACACAAGAAGTTAAAAACCATAAAAATGTGCTTAATGAACCCCCAATATTGACCAGTGACTTGCCCACAGTTCATACCGGTACTTTTAAGGGAGAGTGTTCTTTGTTATTGTTTTTTTTTAATTTATTTAATTTATTTAAATTCTGCCTGTGGCCCCTTGCTGGACCCCCTCCATGGTTTCTTACCCCATTCCTCCTCCCCCTTGCCTTCAAGAGTGTGCTACCCCTCCCTCCACCAAATTTTCCTTCCCAGGGTCTCAAGTCTCTCAAGGTTAAGGTGAATCTTTACCATTCTCCCACTGAGGTCAGACCAGTCTGTCCTTTGCTGTATATGTGCCAGGGGTCTCTGACCATGTATGCTGCCTGGTTGGTGGATCTGTCTCTGGCATCTCCCGGGGATCATGGTTAGTTGTAACTACTGGTTTTCCTATGGAGTCACTCTCATAGGAAGCTTCTTCAGTCCTTCCACTAATTCTTCCACAGTGGTCCGATTTCAGTCCAGTGATTAGGTGAAAGTATCTGCATCTTTCTCAGTCATCTGCTGGTAGGGTCTCTCAGAGGACAGCCATACTACTGTCTGTAAACACATCATCTCATCATTAATAGTGCCAGGCCTTGGTGTCCCCCATCCTCCTATGAGATGGATCCCAAGTTGGGCAGGACCTCCTTTTCTTCAGTCTCATCCCCACTTTTGTCCCCGCAGATATTTTAGATTGGAGCAATTCTAGGTCAGAAATAGTTTTGACTGTGAGTTGGTAACTATGACCTTCACTTGGGGCCCTGTCTATCAACTGGAGGCAGACTCTTCCAGTTCCCTCTCCCCACTGCTGGGCATTTTGAGAGTCACTCCTATTGAGTCCTGAAAGTCTCTCACTCCCAGGCCTCTGGGACTTTCCAGAGGCTCCCCTACCTTACACCCTGAGAGGCTGCCTAGCTCCATTCATTCTCCTGGCCCTCGGCTCTTCCCTCTTTTTTCTCCTACCTACCTGATCCTGTTCCCTTTGCCCCTCCTTCTTCCCTTTTGCTCTCCCACCCAGGACCCTCCCTTCCTCTGCCTCCCACGATTATTTTGTTCCCCCATTTTTGTTACTGTCAAGTGTTAAATTATGCATTAAAACAACCACATGTTGATCCTGCTTCCCAGAACTTCTTTCAGAATGCAATATTATTTGGTCATAGATCTCTTGTGCCGGCAACTAGTTAAGATGAAGTCTTACATGAATTGGATGGATCCTTATTCCAATTTCACTGCTGTTCTTTTAAAGACCATTGACTTGGACATCGACAGGAACAAAAGAAAAGTGTCATGAGACCATGCAGGCAAAGATGAATGATATGCTTCTAGAAAGACAATTAAGCCAAGAATTGCACAGTACTTCTCTAGCAGCTAGAAAGATTACACAAATGGAATCTCCACGAAACAACTAGTGGGGCTCAAGCATGCCCGATGTGGTCACTCTAAAGTTTCTGGGTCAAAACAAATATTTATGTCCTGTTTCACAAAGTGTACTACATGGCTTCATAGTAGCCACAGGAAATTAATGTAATTATTATTCTTAAAGCAATCTACTTGTGGTCTTTCAATAATTTATAGAGGTGTCAGGTCACAAGATTAGCTTCTCATCATCTAACATTATCATGGGTATTTGACAGTGGGCCTATGTTAATATACTAAGATTTGCTGCAAATGGTCAGATATTTAGGGCGAGTGAGTGTGTGTGTGTGTGTGTGTGTGTATTGTTTCACACTTCTGTGTATTAAGGTTTAATAAGCCTGTGCACTAGTTTATGGTGAAGAAGTGACTGTCATACAACATCCTAATCTATCAAACTATCTGTACAGATTCCACTATCTTAGATTTAGGGCATTTCAACACCTTTGTTGTATGTACAATTACTCTTTTTTTTCCTTTTCCCTTTTTCCTTTCTCTCCTCCCGTTCTCCCTCCCTCCCTTTTCTTTCCTCCCTTTTCTTTCATCTTCTCACGTGTATTCTGAGTATCTAAACTCAGATCTCCCAACTTGACCCTTCTGCTCTATGACTCAGTGAGCCGTGCCTTTCACTCTTTTAAATTTGGGTATGTGAGATCTTTCCTTATAACTTTAAAATGTGACAAAACAGTTATAAGTTTTTTGATTTTTGAATACTCTGCTTACTTATATTGTAGTCAATATTCCATTATTTTGCTTTAATAAGCCTTTTTTCCTCAAATAAGAAGCATTCATCTTGAAATATTGTCTATCGATACATAAATTTCTTTTTGTCACATAGTGTATATGTATATATATATATATATAATAAACTATATCATATATAAAAAGTATATATATAACTTTATGTACATGTTAACATGTAGATATGCTTATGTGGAATACATGTACATATAAGTTATACATATATATTTAGTGTATGTTATACTTATATATATAAACAAACATACACACACATATATACATATATGTATTATATATATATATATATACATATGAACATTTTTTTCAATTCACTATTTTTCCAAAGAGCAGTGTCTGTGCTAGCAACTTTCTGAACTTATTTCTAAAGGTGTTCTTCAAAGGCCCTTTCAGGATGGACACAAACCATGTAGACTTGAAAATGCCACTGTTGTAAAGATTTCACTTATATCACCTGCTTTGAGCAATCTTCCCTTTGTTCTTTGAAGGAAAGAGCCTGTGTCCAACTGTTGATAGCTTACAGGCTTTGTCTTACAATGCTCTAACTTTGTATGTGTTTTTTATCTGATTCTCTTGCTATTCATTTGAAGTAAGTCTAAACGTTTTCTAACTTTAGAGATAATGGTCAACTTTTAGAAAATTATTTCTCAGTACATAAACAAATAGTTTCTTCATTTTAACACAGGTTCTTTATCTTGCATCTTTAAATGTCATTTTAATTACCAGTTCTACTATGTTAGCTTTAATGTTACTTGTTAACATTTTCTTCCTGTATTACTTTGACCTAATTTTAAAGGGGTAGAGGAAATTTAATCCATAAAAAGTTCTGCTTTAACAAGAGATCACATCCACCCACTTTCTAAGTTTATATGATCTGTCTAGAAAATAGACAGTGCCCTTAGTACACATCTTTAATCATAGTTGATTAGTTTGTAGAAAGAAGGATACATGTTTGATCCTCATTTAATTGAGGGACAGAGATGTGATGAATCTGAGAAAGATTTGACAGAAGTAGTCAGAGATAGGAAGCACCCAACTTTCTCCAGAACAGCATGGGAAAGGGAGACTACTTAAGATCAGTGTGAGGAGACTGGAGGACAGTTCAATGAGGGCAGTTCTGTTGAGTTCAGGAAATGCAGTAGCATTCCGTTGAGTTTGGTCCAGTGCTGTGCAATGCACTGCAGTTGAATGCAGTGGAGTTGAGTTGAGTTTGTGCAGTTCTTTTCGGTTCCATGCAGTTCATTGCTGTCAGTGCAATTCAGTTCGTGGAATTCAGAGGTAGTTTTTCCTAGCAGAGCAATTTAATCAGAAGACAATTTGAATCAGTCAGCTTGGAGAGGAAATTTTAGGAACAGGAGCTGAGTTGAACCGGACAATAAGAGTTTAGAAGGAACTAGAAAGGGTGAGCTTATTCAGGAGAAAGCCTCGAAGATGACAATTACATCAGGCAAATAAGTTAGGTAAATATGATTTTAAATTTAGGGTATTGATAATCATACTCATTCCTTTATATGTATATCCAGAGTTCCAAAATTATGTACCATAAACATACTGTCACGAGTAGGGGCCAAGTGGCACTTCCTCGCTGGGAGTGTGTCGACAGCACAGCTCCACTCAGATTGGATCCAAAGGTCTCAAGATCGAGCTTTACCTCAAGAGGATCGAGAGAGGACATGACAAGTGGGTTGGCTTTGAAAGCTTTACTTTCTGTTTCAAGATCAATCGTACACAGCAGGCAATAAATTATCACGATGCAAATCACACAGGCTACGGCTAGATAAAATATCATTCTATCTATCATATGACATTCTATCTACCATTCTGTCTGAGGGTATACGACCTAATCAGTAGTCTCTGGGTACAGGCGGTTGTGAGGGCTGCGATATCAGGAATGAGTCAGGTCGAAGGGCGACTCTCTAGCTCTACTGGTTTCGGTTTTGCTTGACCGCGAAGTGGAGCTTGACCGCGAAGTCTCCAGTGGTCTCTGGTGGTTTCTGGTGAGTCGTTGCGGCAGTTTTGAGTGCTCAGGAGGATCACATCAAGCGGCCATGGCTACCGAGAGCGGAGTGTCAGCTGATCTTCTCGTTGCTTCTTTTAAGCTGTTTTTTACGTCACTGTTGACGTATAGTCCTGATAACCATTCACATCTGGCTATCAGCTCAAGTTGTTTTTGAGCACAAATATTTACTTCCAATACTTCAAAAATATTTTCCAAGCTTTAGCAAAACATCTCACACATGTTCTTGCTGATAAGCATTACTTCAAAACAACTTCAGAACATCTCCTGTTACAAGATGGAGCCGGTCCTGCTAGGGCTCCATCACATTCATTTGCAAATTACAACTTCTGAGGCCATATTATTAAGTTCCCATATTAACTTTCTATGATACTCCTCAATCTCATATACTAAATCGAAAGTATCATTCTATACCTCTGGTACAAAAGTTTTACCTATATAGCAAAATTTCCCCCAAAAATGAGAATGATGGAAAGAGGATAGTTAGATCCAAGGATGCTGACTTCTTACTGAATTGGGTTGCTAAGAATGCTTATCATTTTCCAGAAACCTACCAAGGAACCAAAGTTCAAAAGATAACTGTATTTCCAGAGGTCCAAAGAGATAACATTGACTTCAGGAATAAATATGTGCGAGATACAAAAATGAAAAAGTAATGAAACATAACTTTGAGAGTCTAAAATGTGAGGGAGAGAATTCTATAGACAAAATTCCCAAATGGCAAGATTAAAAGGTGAATGCAGTGATTAAACGGCAGCTTCCAAGAGGTCCTTTGCCTAACAAGAATAAAACACCATTGCAGCTTCTGAAACAGTAAAGAGATGTGATGGAAAGATGTTAGGGCTGGTAAATTTTTTGAATGAAGATCGAAACATGATTTGCAAAGACTTGAGACTGCAAAGGCTTGAACTCTTTGACTGAATCAGCTACAAGATCATTTATCCCAAGCTTAGTCTCAATCGTAGTGACATCAAAAGCTGATGGGATTTTTGAGATATAGGGTAGACACACAGTTTTTATAGGACATTCTTAGGGCAGGTGTTGCTTTCATCATGGCCCTATAGCTAATATTTTACGATTGAAATTAGAAGGATATAAAAACATCTACCATG
>JADRCC010561584.1:0-10520 GCA_019843855.1 Hylomyscus alleni
TTTTTTTTTTTTGTCTCCAGTTGTTTTTTAAACTTGGTATTGAACACCAGGCTTTATGGATTTTTCTCAGTTGGGTATAAGTAAGCTATTTCAAGTAATAATCTCTGTAAAATTGAGGCCTTATTCTTACAAGTTTTGTTTTAGCAATATCATTTCAATCTGCCAATATTTCTGAAAAAAATGAAATAGGCCCTACATTCTTTACATTAGTGATTAGTGGAATTAGAATTCAAGGAGGGATTGAAGGCAAGGCCATATCTCCAACACTTGCTTTGGGGAGACATAACCAATGTGGTATAAGTCCAGGATAATTTTTAAACCAAGTTGACTGAGTTGTGGAATACAAGTCATTAAATCCAAACAGCAGGGTCTGAATATAAAAATTGCTTCTGGGACAAATGTTATGAGTTACATATGAGTTAAACTTTTAAGGAAATGCCCCCTAGACAATCTACCCTAGGTATTTAAGATACTTTGGGATTACATTTCACTATGTTTTGAAGCTAATTTTTCTGTACAGCCTCTCCTCACTTCATAGGATAAAAGGTCCCAAAATAGGATTGAAATTCCTCTTTGCTTAAGAGGTCCCTCCTCCATCAGACTGGACCTTGATGGATATTTAAGTAATCATTTAGACACACCAAACATTTTGCATCTGAAGAATTCATTCTCTTAAAATGTTTTCAGAGGGAAAACTGAAGGTAGAGCAATGGCCTTTCGAAACTTCAGGCAGTAGCTCTCCAACTTCTTCTAACCTTCCCTTGCTATCCTTTGTAGGAGATTCTCATATCACATTGAATGCCAGGGTCACACCCTGGCACAGGTACAATCTCAGAATATTTGTGGTCTCTGTAGAAGTAGAACTGCTGAGCACAAAACTCAAACCAAGTAAATCAACAAAGATATTCCCCCTCAACTGTAGCTTTAATTGTGAAAGAAACTGGTGCCATCAATTGATCATTAGCACTGATCTTGAAGTGTTTCAAGAACTAGATGACCTGTGGTCTGGTCGGAAGATTCTTGAGAAAGTGATACTTGCCTCAAAATGATTTCTGTTTTCTTTTCTTCCCTTTAAAATTTGAGACCGTAATATAATGACATCATTACTCCCCTCTCATCTTTCTATATAAAATTTTTTGTGAAACTCTTTTGTCATCAAGGGTCTGTGGGAAATAACACTGCAGTCTAGAACAGGCTCCTTCTCCTACGGCTGTCTGTTGCTTCTGGATTGAGACCTATAGATCTCCATAGGACAGCCCCTCCCCACACTTCCACAGAACCATAGCCAAGATAATTAAATGAATTGAGTGAGGGAAGTACAACTTTAAACTGGTATATAAATGGGATTTGAAACATGGCTCAGCCACTGGTTGATAGTAAATACTATAAGTACCCATGGTCAGCAGCTCTCAACTACTTATATATAATCCAAACTTCAAGGGACTGCTATCTTCTGGCCTCTGTTGTTACCTGCAATCATGTGAATATTTCCTGTCACAGGAACACATAGATACACAGACATACAGACACACAGACATATACACAGACACACACAAACACATCATATAATTTTTAAAAAAATGTTAAAAATTATATTTATGGCATGGAATATAATGTCCACAGGGACAAAAATGAGAAATTCCATTACATTTTCATCTAGAGATAAAATAGCTAATGGATTCAGTGATGCCATTATTTAAATGTTTAAAATTCTGTATTGAAGCTTGGCCAAATATGTCTTGAAACAATGTAATAACTCAAATGATCCTTCCTTTTTTTTAACTTGAATGATATTAAAATCTTAATAGACAATAAAAGGATTCCATGCATTCTACTTTAAAAGTGATCGCTTGAAATTTCAGAAGGTGCTATACTTTCTTGTTTGCTAACACGTACCTGGAATGAAACAATTGTTTGCTACAGTGTAGTGATCACTTGTATCAAATGTGATCATTTGTATCAAAAAACAAATCTTCTTGGTAATAACCAAGTACTTCAAAATTATTTAAAGACTCATTATGAATAAAAGATAAAATTAAAAAAATGTCATAAACACTTAGGATCTATTTTTTCAAAAATTAGAAAGCATTATTTAATAGAAAAAAATGTACTTTGCCGTAAAATAGTTCTCTGGCTTTCTTGGAAGATAGTAAGCTTATCTTACGTTGACTTTTACATCCAAAGGAAATAACAGTGCAATTTTCACAGAACTTAGAATTTCAAAGAATAAATAATCATTTTTTTTTTCTTTTTGTGTGCACGCATGGAATAGAGAAGATTTTCAGTTCTGGCTTTTGAATGAATTCTTGGCATTTCCCAAGAAGTGATGATGGTTGATAAGCATCTGTGGCAAACATTAAAAACCAATGAATGCTACTTCTCAGAAGTGCCTGGTAAGCCACATAGGCCAGGGACAAAAAGAATAAGCACCCTCATTTATCCACCATAGTCTGCAAAAACATTGTGATGTACACGTAGGTCAGGACTGAGTAGACACATGACTAACTCTTGTGTTATTTAAGATCACTGATTTCAAACTAAAGGCAGAGGGTTGGAAACAGGAGGAAGGGTGGAAGTCCAGTCAGAAAGAGCCACATCCATATGGAAGATGCTGAATTGTGTGACTTTGGAGTGTATAACAAAAGAGATGGAGAGGACCCGGTCAGAACCTAGTGTTCACGTTATGTAGAATACAAAAATGGAAAGGTACAAACAAGATCGATCCTCAGATTTACTTTAGGAAACAGGCTCTGTGCAGTTGTGGTTGGGACTCACAGGAGTACTACATTAATATATATCTGTAAAGTCTGAGCTTCTATACTGGTCAGCCTCCATTTTCGGACTGCCAGCCTCCCACATTTGCCCAAGTAACTTTGCCTCTTAAATCAATCTCTTGATTCTCTTGGCCTTGCTCCTGGGAGCCACATGATGGTGCTCTCCAAACAGGGTAGATGCTCATTCCTGCCAGAGACATTTTTCTTCTCCTGAAGATCAAGTTAACTGCCAGACAGTTGTCCATGAGCTGATTTTGAAATGCTGAAAAATGTTTCAAACTAATACAAAGAAATAAAAAAAAAATCTCAAAGCAAATAGAGTTGGCATGTAAATACACTTAGATCAATATAATTTTTTAAAATAAAAGCCTGAAGCAAATTTTTCAAATGCACAAGGATGAAATAGGATTCTCCTCCATACTTATTTAGTCTTCTTTGCTTATCTGCTATTATATGGGAATAAATTGCCATAGCATAGGGTGAGTGTAATAATTGTGTTAAATTAAAGAAATGTGTACCCTCTAGGGAGTTTGCTATGTTAAAATATTTTGCTAGCAATGTTACTAGTGATTACGACATGGAGAAGTCACTTTTTAAATATAAATCTAAGTGTGTGTGTGTGTATGTGTGTGTGTGCATTTGCATGTGTGTCTGTGTGTAACTTTAAATACTAGAAGAAAGGATAGACCTGTTTTGGTTAGAATTGCAAGAGGTTGTGGACCAATGAATGTGGAGTTGAGGGGGGTGGGTTCTCTAGAAAAACCTGCAAATATTCTTGACCATTGGGACATCTTTCACACTCCATAAATTACATTTTGATAACTGAAAAAATACAATGACTGAGGAAACCATATTCTATCAGAAAGATGTGTCTTGTTGGTGTCTACTATGACCTGAAAGTAGAAATAAGAATCGCCATGAACGGTGATTACATTTACTTAATGATGCTGGTCAGATCACTTTCTTAAGATCAGTTCTAAGTGATATGTCCATGACAAGTATTCATCAATATAGTTTTTTTGTTAAATTTATGAAATAGATGATTATGAAAACTACATGGTTCAGTTTTGCTTTATTTTGGCTTTAGTTTTTGTTGTTTTTTGTTTGATTTTTTGTTTGTTTGTTTGTTTGGTTGGTTGGTTGGTTTTTTTCTAAATCCAGCATCCACTATACTCCACAGGTAATCTGGATAATGGCTAGGAAATGAAGAAGGATAGACTATCAAAATCATGCTGAAGTTAGTCAAAACTACACCATATCACTAAAAGCAGATACAGCCAAATAGTGGTAAAATATGGTTTATTTTATGTACATATGTGTACTCATGTTCATGTATGTGTGTGGTGTGTGTAGTATGGGGTGTGTGTGTGTGTGTGTGTGTGTGTGTGTGTGTGTGTGTGTGTGTGAGTGAGAGGTAGGGGGTGGCCAGAGATAAACAATTGGTATCTTTCTCAATCTGTAACTTTTTTCCTTTGAGAAATGATTATTTTCATTTGTGGATTCTTTCTGGATCCAGAGCTTATACATTCAGTTATATGGGCTAGATTGCAAACCTCAGGACTCTTCATGATTCTGCCTCCCAGTTCTGGCATTTCAACCATTACAAGTATGGAGCACTGAACTCAAGTCCACTTATACACACAAAACTTTTATTAAACAAACCGTCTCTTTAGCTGTACTATATTAAATATTTATAGAATTATTAGAAATTATTTCTCTCAACACAGTGTCTTAGAGGTGCCATGGTTCCACTTACTTGGGTCTGATCAGAATCTGCCTAAGATTACCAGATCAAGTGGAGCAAATTATCTTTGATTTTTATACTTGAGAAAGATAGAAATACAATTGGCAAAGCTATGATTATAACTCCTTCATGAGTCAGGCACTTTGGTTGTTAATTAACTGTGCTGCTCGTTGTTTGCCACTTTTGCTGTTTTTTTCCCATGTTTTAGTATGTGTGCATGGAGATAACAAGAGTGAGGAAGGAAAATTTTCACTGATGTTTTTTATCTCCTGTATATGTCATCTTTCTTTCATGGGCAAAAGCCTTGATGACTTTATGTATAAGGTCCTAGTTATGTGGAATTAATGATATGTATTTATCTGTACTATCCACTGAGAGCAACCTAAATCATTTATTCATGAACTGTCTTAAAGCCAGGACTGAAAAATACAGTTGCAAGCATTACTAGTGGTAGGCAGTTCAGACATGTACAATATTCTAACAGTAGCTTTTGGCCTTTTGCCAGGGAATACTGTCTGCAGAACTTATTTTCTTGATTAAGATTAAGAAGTTTCCCTCTTCCATCTAATATGGCCCCACCCTTAGATGAATCGTTACACACATTCAATGACTTGGAGAAAGGCATAATTAGTCTTTCCCAGGGATGAGCTCCCTAAATGGTTATCCAATTTAGGACTCTAAAAGCATATGATGCCAAACAAAATCAGCAGGTGGTATTTAAGGTAGTGATAAAGAGAGGTCAGAGGGAATAAAGGGAGGAGGGTAAATGATATAATTATATTTTAATAAAAATATTTAAAATGAATAAATTGAAAAATATTAGTAAATCTCTGTTATGGATTGGCAAATTATTTAGTGTCTGAAGGCATTTGTCAATCCCTAGATCTCACATAGTAGAAGAAAATGGATTTCTCTGGGTTAGTCTCAGTTCACACACACACACACACACACACACACACACACACACACACATAAACCATTAATTCTAAAAGAATGTAATCTTGTTTTTAGTCTAGAAGATAATACTAATTAGTCAATGTTTATATAGCTGTCCTATCAACTGCCAGACTATTAACTGCAGAAAGGAAGCCACAGCAGGGACAAGGCTGGAAAATTATGGCCAATAATGTTTTTATTGGTTTTCTTATTTGCCAACTTTTCATGGAGAATAGAGAATATATATCCCAATTCTGGATTATTTAATGTTGATATTAATTAAAAATTACTTATCAGTATTCCCAGAGAATTCCACATTGTTTTTTATGGTTCACCTTCTGAAATAATAAATTTCAGTGCTGCTGACATGTGCAAATGCATAATTAATAAGCAAGGTGCAATGTGGGAGTGTGCACTATTTTAGACTATATCCTAAAGATTGCTCTAAAACATTTATTAGGTTTTATAACTCATTTATTAGTAAGAATGTGCCTGATTAATTTCTAGTGCTGTTAATATTTAGTGGCTCAACTCTTAAAATTAAAGAAGTAAACATGTGTCAAATGAATAACACCCACATATTTGAAATTCATTTTTAAATTATTTCATACTTAATATCATGTTGTTTAGCTCAATTCTGTCTGTATTTGAGGACTTTGGCCTTCTCCCGCCTGAATTCACCCTCTTGTTATTTATGTTTATATACGATTCTCCTTTTGCAACACAGCTTCACCTGATACTGTTAAGTCTTAATCCTTTCCCTTGGGCTTACAGTATGTTACCTTCAAATGTGTGGCATTGAGATAACACATATATTAAATTAAGACCCTCCAGCTTCTATCAAAAATTTTAAGTATTCCTTGAGAAGTCAATTTTACAAAAGCAAATAAAATGCGAACAAAGTAGCCATGGATTCTTCAGCTTCCTTTAATAAATAAAATCCCTCACAAGCACTTGAACCAATATAGGCTTACAGTAAAGATGTATCATATGTAATGGGGTGTAGTTTCTCTAATGGGAGTCACTGTGGGTAGTAAAAGTGAGATGGGCTAATCAACGTTTCAATATTATATGGGTGAGCCTAGAGGGCCAGGGGTAATCGCTTAAAGTAGAGCTACAAGAATAGGTGATACATTTATGTGAGTTTCACTCTTTGCTTTGGGCCTTCTTTTTTTGAGATGTGTGCTATATATACTAAGATGGCCTCCGATTTCTCATGCTACCCAGATGACCTTGAATGTCTAAACTTTCTCGCTCTCTATCCCATGTACAGGGATTATAAGCAGGCAATGTCACACCCAAGGCACTGAGCATGCTGGGAGACACTCTGCCAACTGTTATGCCCCCACCCATGTTGTAGAAATCTCTAAATTAGTACCTTTCTTTGTAGGATGGTAATATTTCTGTTACCTGTTCTTGATACTAAACTCAGCTGAAAAAATGTGTTATTTTCTATCTCCAGTGACACCAGAGTCAGTGAATCATTGACCCCGGGTATGCGAGCACAACTGTTTAGAGGTGTATGACTTCAAATTTAGAAATAATAAATTTGGTATAAGATGACCTTATATCCAGACCGATTTTGAAGGTATATGGTGGAGAGCAGAACTTCTTCAGTAAGGGAATCGGATTTAATTTAAATGTTATGGCAGATTAAAACACTACTCCAAATTCAGAAATTTTTAGAGAGAATTTCTCAAGAAGTATTTTCATCTAGATTATTATGGCATGGTAGAATATCTTGAGAAGATCGCACTTTCCTTGTTAGTAAGAATATAGAAAAATATTCAAATGTTCAGTTAATTCTCTAGACCTCTTTTCAGTTGAAGACTTAAAAATGGATCTAACCGTAGGAAAAGGAAGATTTAATTAGTGCTTCTAAAGAAAATGTGTTTTTTTTTTTTTGAGATCTGAATTCATTTTGTAGACATCAAAAATAAATAGGAAAGTGTCATTGAGGTGGAAATGTTTACTACATAAGTCAGCATTAGTGATTTCCCTGAAAAGTGGCAATTACTGATCAAGCTTTTTAATACTTAGATCACAGAGAAAAATACCTATTTTTATTTCTCCCTGAAAGCCTTTTGGCTGACATTCTAGAATATACAGAACCAATCTGTCACAGTTTTTAATCCCTCCCAAATAATCTCCAAATTTCAGTTGTTTAATCCCTATGCCAATAAAACAGTGTCGGGGGTGATTTTCCTTGATATGAAACTTGTGGTTTTCATATCATATCCTAGGTCATAGTGATCTCCTATAACTATTCAGCAGGACAGACATAGGGGACAGAAAAATTACTAAACCAGCTGCTCCTTCAAACCCCTTTCCTGGAGAGATCTCTGTGACATTGTATCAGAATCCAGAACACCTTACATAGCTTCCATGATATCCCCTTAGCTAATACATAAAGATTACATGGCAATTTTTCCACTCTCCAATCCGTGCACGGATTATTTTTGTTGTAAATTTAATTGATTCTACCATCATGCTCACTGCAAATTTCTATCCATGTGTGGTGTACTATGAGCTTTCTCTGAGACAACAGATTTAAAAGGAAAACATCTCTAAGTGAGTATCATTTTGACATCTTGCCTTACTGTCAGATGGCTCAATTTCCAATCCACTTGCATTAGTAAACCAGAGAGTTGGGCATTCAAAAACAATAAAGTTGAAATGTGAAATGGGATCTATACAATTTTTCTCCCGGAATACGTTACTGTTGATTCCATGACTAAAAAAAAGAAAGTCATTTATCCTACTTAGATTGAAATGTGGCCAATTTAAGCTAATGACAGGTTCGTGGTTGGATAGTGGCATGGATTTAATATCATTCGTTCATTTATGAGGTCCCTGTGGATTTTACCAATGCACTGTTGGGAGACTGGCTTTCCCTGCACTGTTGGATCTCTAGGAGATTCAGCTTTTCATAAGGCTCATAAGAAATCAAAGCCAACAGTAAATGGTAAACAGAAACGAGGATGTGGAAATATTGATGACTAGCTGTGCTTTTCCTGAAAATACTCGTGTTCTATTTGCTGGAGCAATGGATGTTTCTTGTGTCACAGGATGCTACTTACCTATAGTACCTTCATGGACACACATTAAGAGAATCTTGAAATAATAAATGTTTATAAACGCCTTGAATGAAGACAATGGCTTTTTTTTTCTTAATTTAGAAAATAAACTACTCTGTTGTTAAAACAAAAGATGTCATGGAGTTTAGGCTGTTGAAACAAAATTTTCCGATAAAGCAACAGGTATAGATTTTGTTACTTCGAAAACCACACCAAGCTATTCATTGTCAGATGCAGAATATCTGAAGAGATGCACTGTATTCCAGTCTAGCCAATTAGAGGTGAATATTGGCTTTAATATGCTTATGTCCTGCTGTGCAGTGGGGAGGTACTTTGGACAAAAAAGGTAAAAGGGGAGTCTGAACCTAGTCCTCCCTTATATCCAAACCAGGTGAACTTATGTGCACTGTTTCATGAAGGTTGGAATATTTCTATGTCATTTTAAATTATTAAATAAACTATTAAAATTTTCTTAAATAAAAATGATGATGAAGTTAATTAGGTCTGAAAATTTATAACCATATGTAATGTATTACATGGCCTTCCAGGTTCTTGTGTGGGAACCCTTAATCTCCTCTGATTTCCTTGTATGTTCCCCCTGACCATGATCTTAGTCAGAGTTTCTATACCTGCACAAAACATCATAACCAAGAAGCAAGCCTGGAAGGAGAGGGTTTATTCACCTTACACTTCCACATTGCTGTTCATCATCAAAGGAAATCAGGATTGGAACTCACACAGGGTAGGAACTTGGAGGCAGGAGCTGATGCAGAGGCCATGGATAGATGTTCCTTACTGGCTTGCTTCCCCTGGCTTGCTCTGCTTGCTTTCTCATAGAACCCAGGACCAACACCTCAGGGATGGTCCCCCCCCCCCACAATGGGCCTTCCCACCCTTGATCACTGATTGAGAAAATGCCTTACAACTGGATCTCATGGAGCCATTTCCTCAAGGGAGGCTTCTCTTTCTGTGATAACTCCAGCTTGTATCAAGTTAACACACAAAGCTAGCCAGGACACCACTAAACTTAATCCATGGGTATGTGCTTTGAATCCATTCGTTATTTATTCATTCCTTTTAGTATATTTTAAATAATAAAATGATGCGATTTGTGATAAAATTTTCATACATGTGTCACATGCAGGGTATTTCAACGGGATTTCTTCTCCTTGGATTTCTTCTTTAGTTTGGTTTGATGGCACCTCAGGTGCAGACGTCAACAAAAACATACTTTCTATCATCCCTTTTTATGTTATTTTGGTTTGTATACTAAAACGATGAATATCTTCTCATAAGTTTCATGAACTTCTTAATATGAGCTTCTGTGTTGTAGAAATTTTTTTCTAAAGTATTCAAAGGATTTTTATGTATTATAAAGCTTAGGTGAAAGAGTTCTGTTTGCCTGTTGAAGCCATAAAGTCAACTGTAATATTACTATCGGGTGGAATGAACTATATCATATTAGAATTAAAGTCAGGAGTATATCATCCTAGGGAAAAGCATGATATGTGAACAAAGTTGTACTTGATATTCCAGAGTGTAAGTCTCCAACTGTGAAGAAAGGGGCAGTGATACAGCCTGTAAACAGCTGGCCTCAAAATCAGCGGGAGGGGGACTTTAAAATATGTGGGCAAGGATGCTTGATGAATAATGAATTTATTCCTCTTGTTAATATTTAACATAAGCGGAAAATAGTATTTTTTTACAATGGAAACGGAAAAAGAATACTGCTGTGTAGAGTCACTGATGTATTAGCAAGTAAAATAATCGGTTCCTAACTATATTTGCAAATTCAAAAATGTATCCGTAGAGTTGAAGGTTCAAAGACTGGCAGCCACAGTGCCGTCTCTAATAGTATCATGCATGCCTACATTGAGAATCTTCTAAAAGAAAAAATGAATTTATCCTGAGTGGCAAACTTGCAATGGATCTCTTCCAAATTTTGTAGCATGCTGTTCATAGAGCCACTGATCTTATTAAGCAGTTGCT
>JADRCC010561596.1:0-13301 GCA_019843855.1 Hylomyscus alleni
ACGAGACAGAAAGTATAGAGATAAATTTGACTTACTAGTAAAGAAACTTAACCAATATCAAAATATTTTGAATTCAGGTATTCTCCAGAGTTGGCTAGGTCAGTGGCTTAGGCAGTTCTTCATTGAGGTAGGGTCTTTGTAAAAGCCTGTTTTGTCATTCTTAACATCTAAGCTTACAAAATTAAATATACAACACCTGGTAGAATTTGAATTTCAACTAAAGGGGGCATAATTTTTTACTCTATGTCATGCAATTCTGCTGTTGGAAGTTCTAGTTGAGCTGGCTGCTACAATTTCTGTTTCTCAAGTCCAGGGTTCTTCTCAGCAGATAGTCTTCTGACGTTGCTTCCTTTGTGGTCACAAGATAGCTGCCTTGTCTCTTAATGTCATGTTTCATGCCAATATACAGAAGGTATAAAAACGATTCAGTTGCTAAGAAGGAGAAGTTTTGGCTTAGTCAGTAACCAACAATCGATGTTACCAAGACAAGTCTGGATATTTGTTGACTAATGCAGTTTCCTCTAAGAATATGGACTTTATTCTGTAACAGGATATAATTGACTTTGTTTTCTGATTCAGAGACAGAAAATCGATCAACTGTCATATTTATGCAGAACCCTCTGTCCTTTTGTTATCTGTAAATGTTAATATTTCCTCTGGAGACCCTTCATCTTGTAAGAGCTGAGAACTGTCCTCAGGCCCAACCTATGTATTTGAAACAATTAAAATTGTTTCTGTTGAGCTTACTGAACTAAGGACCCTGGCTCATTGGTGCTTTCCTCTTTCTCCCCAGCATTGCCAGGACACATCATTAGTCATTCCCCATGCTTAGGTTTGGTAGTTGTTTCCTTCTGCCTAAGGCTGTTTCCTAAGTTCCCTCCCTCCTCCACTCCTGGACTTTCAAAAGCTGTCTACACCTTCAGAGTCTTATTTGTGCTTAAAGCACTAATGGTTTTAAATGGGCTTGATAGGCTAATCTGTGTTAATATTTACTTTACTAATGTGTTGGACCTCCGAGGGAATTTAATGCTTTAATCATTTTGAAAGTTCAGCCTCTCAAAAGCTTTTCAGGAATGCTGCCAGTGTAGGCTCCTTCCTGACACAGAACCTTCAACTTTCCTACCACACTCCCAGGGGCTGGACTGGACTTTGCTCACTGCTAACTTGGTCTTGTGACTTCCTCGGCCTTTTGTTCCTCATAGCCTCATGCCGCAGTCCATTGGGCTCTGCAGGCCTTTCCTCCACCCTGCTTCCTGTCTCATCCTGAATGATTCATACATGACTTCAGTATTTTATAAGGATGCCCCACCCAACACCCTAGACTCAGGATCGTTTGACCTTCTGAGGTGCATACATCTTTTCCTTTGGACTTCAGTGTTAACAACCAGTGACATGCCCCACTGTTACCTAGTCATCTCCAGTTAGTCCTCACCTCCTGTAACTACAACACAGAGTCAACATCTGAGCCTCAGTTCCTACTACTCCAACTGGAACTCTTCCCAACTGCTCTCAGACAAGTCCACTGGCTTCACAGGAATCTAAAACCTTAGAAAAACATCACACAGTATCATCTCTCTGAGGCCCTCAACTAGCCTTCTTCCTCCCTTCATGACTCTCCTCTTCTATCTCAATAGTTTATCTGAAAAACTAGATCCTTCCCATTTTGCCAGTCCCCATCACACTCAATCTCAATGTCTCTCCATCACATCCAATCTCAATGTTCAAACTCCTATCTTAATGAACTTAAATTTTGTTCTTGAAATTCAACACCCGTATGTCTGAAACCTATAAAATACAGCTATATTGTTCCCTCAAATGCTCTGTCATGCAGAAGCATCACTAGATATGTTAACAAGTTTGGAGCTTAGCTGCTTTCGGCTCCCATTCTAGCTGGGAGCACTTGAGAAAATAACATGTCCGTTCTGTATATTCTTTGCTTTAGCTGCAAAAAGCAAATGATAATTGGATTTGTCTCACAGGTGAGTTATGAATAAATGTGCTAACTCACAAGGAATTGAGTTAGCTGCTCAGAGAGTAATCTAGCTTAGATAAACAAGTTTTTATTTCTCTCTTTAGTTTTCTGTTCTAATTTGATAACAATTCATAACTCCAAATCTTTCTTTTTAATCTCCATGTATCTTATGCTCTATTACTTTAGTAGGTCATCTGATTCTGGGTATATACAGGATCAATGAGGTCTCTCTCTGAAAACCTCTGAAATGTTGATCTAGGCAATGGTTTTGTGGTTTTTGGACATGATTTCTAGTGCACTGCTAACAAAAGCAAAAATAGATAAAAATGGCTACATTAAACTATGAAGGTTCTATACAGCAGCCAAGTGAAGAGACAAGCCTATAGCGAGAATACAAACTGTGTATATGGGTGTATACATACACACAGATTAAGGGGTTAAGTTTTAAAATATATAAAGAATGTAACACAAAAAACAAGAAAAGAAATAAATTGATTTTAAATGAAAAAAAAGACCTGAATGCACATTTATCTAAAGAAATGACCAACAGGTATTTGAAAAACTGTTCAACACTGGCAGTTATCAGGGGAGTGCAAATTAAAGCAACAAAGTTATAATTTTACATAACTTAAAAACTAACTAGTATTAGCAAGTATAGAGAAGACCTGAACTGATGAGACTGTAAATTGGTAGAGTCATTATGGAAACTGGCATGGAGGTCCCTCCTTCTACCTTTGCAATAGAATAAATGACTGCAGACTCACTGTTGAGAAAGAGAGACAAAGAAGGCTTCTGTGACAACACTTACTCCCAACCCACCCTCCCTAAAAGTAACAAGCTAGACAGAAAGCCATTAAACAGAATTCCTTAAAATTGTGATCAGAATGCTCTTCACAATCGATGGCTTCTGGCAGGGGTGCGGTGGGGAAGGACTCAGGTTTCTTTAAGGGTCGGCCACTGGGAGGTTGACCATGCCCCAGGGATATGGAGAACAAAATTGAATTATTTCTTCTTCTTCTGCCCCTGCCCTTCCTCCTCCTCCTCTTCCTCCTCTCCTTCCTCCTCCTCCTCCTCCTCTCCCACTTACTCTTCCTCTTCTTTTTTTTTCTTCTTTCATGTAGGGGAGGTCACAAGAGTGAAGGGGTGGACCAGGGAGGACTGGGAATGAGTGTGATTGAGGTGCATTGTGTGAAATTCCCAAAGAATCAATAAAAATATTATGTTGAAAACAAAAAATGGAATTACTGTATGATCTAACAACCTCATGAGTGGTGAGTGTATTCCCAAAAGGAGAGCCCTAAAGAGACATCTGTGCGCTTGTTTGCTTCAGTGATGTTCTTAATTTGAATGTACAAAATAAACCTGTGTCCATGTGATAAATAGATAAAATGTGATTTTCAATTGTGGTGGAATACTACTACTCTACAGAAAGCAAAATAACCTTTCATTTGCAGCAACTTGCATGGCTGTGGAGGACATCATGTTGAGTGAAATAAATGAAGAACAGAAAAACAAATACTATATAATTTTTACCATATGTGCAGTCCAAAATTAATTCTCAAATAGAGAGTAGTAATATACATGTAATTCGAACTGAGTGCTCTATTTTAGATATTGTGAAATGATTTTCTGTTGTTGTGATAGAACGCCATCACCAGCGCAATGGCAGAGCTTACATTAGCTTATGGTTTCAGAGGAATGGCTAGACAGAAAGCCATTGGACCAGAGGAATGAGAGTCAGTGAGGTGGGGAAGCAGGTTAGCAAGCGATAGTCATGGTGTCAGGAACAGGAAACTGAGAACTCACATTTTAAACCAAAAGCACCAAGCAGAGAGAATGAAATGGAAGCAGCCCAAGACTCTTCAGCTCAGAACATGTCCCCAGTGACATACATCCTCTAGTGAAGCTGTACCTCCTAAACTTCCCTAGACAATGGCAAAACTGCAGACCAAGAACAGCAGCTGAGTTCCTGTGGGAATAATTCTCATTCAAAGTATTACATCTATTCTTATCATCTATATCTTTATCACATATATAAACCTTCCATGTGTGTATGTGTTTCTACCTCCTGTCTACTGAATTATTGATGATAACTGTGAGGCTAATGTTAAAATTAAGACCAGGGGGAATCCAAACTTTAGCACTTGTTCTTTACTTCAATGTCATCTGAGCAAGGCCATTTTTAAAAATTTTATAGCCATATATTTGTATGATGGTTTTCCTGCAATTTTTTTTTTTTGAGAGAGAGTTTCTCTGTATAGCCCTGGCTGTCCTGGAACTCACTCTGTAGACTAGACTGGCCTCAAACTCAGAAATCCTCCTGCCTCTGCCTCCCAGAGTGCTGGGATTAAAGGCGTGTGGCACCACTGCCTGGCTGTTTTCCTACATTTTTGTTGAATGTCAGTAAATTGTTTTAGTGTGAATACCTATATTGATTCCTGTTGCCTTCTCAGTAGAACTAACCCACAGATTCTCACTCTAATCAAGTCCCTATTCTTCACCATTCCAGCCACAATCATTATCATGATCATATCAGGAATAATCTCTACACAGCCAGAGCAGAAGCCAGCTCTCAGTCTTCAGGCTAATGCGCACCTCAGGTGATGGTCTTCTTCCTCTTCCAAACCTGTTCTCTGGATCCCACTTTCTCTTTCTTTATCTCATCTGTTTACTTTTTCTCAGTCTCCTCCTGTCTAGCTAAGCATCTAAACAATTCTTCAAACCTAACACATTCTATTAGCTTTCCTTTTCCAGGACTGTTCCACTAGAAGTCTTCTTTGCCTCATTGAGCACAATCTCTGGTTTCTCAATAAGTAAAATAGTTAGCATTCCCTTCTGTCTGTTATACACCTCTTCTAACCCATAGCAAGCACTGCTGGCTTTAACTTCAAGACATAACTTGTCATCTTGTTATGCACCATGTCCAAAGCTCCCACTCTGATACAACCCTGTTACTCCAATTTTTTTTTTTGTTTTTTGTTTTTTTTCTCTCCATTTCTATCTTTACCACATTAGTCACATTTATAAAGAACAGCCAGTGTCAGTCTTCAAACACATGAGTCAGACCATGCAATCCTTCTGCTTAACCTCTGCTTTCATTGAATCAGAGCCACATTTCTTCAGGCACCTAAAGCGCTACTGTGATAGAGTTATCTCTTTCTCTCCTCACCCAGGGACCTGACAGTGAAAATTTGAAAACACAGGAATATATCTGGGATGAACAGATCTAATTACAGGAGCTAAAAAAAAATACAATGAAAAAATCAAACAAAGAAACAAAAGAACAGGGCAAGAAGGAACAAAAGGTAGTGAATCCTTCCAAAAGTGACAAGGCTAGCTATAAAGAGGGCTTTGAACATGATCACTGGTGTTTGCATTTTATAGGTCTTTTACAATTCCAGCCTCTCTGGGCATATAACAGCTTCTTTAGGAAGTAGGAAAAAGATTCCCTGACAAGAACTATGAAGATAGGAGGCTGTCAAGGCATACACATACTATTTAAGCCAAATTTTATCCACAATTGTAGTTTTGAAATGTGTTTTTGAGTGCTTGAAGACACATTTCAATCAATGCCCTGCACAAATACCTGTTTGTTTGTTCAGTATGTCCAGTAATGTACATACTACATTCTTATCTGCTTGGTTCACCTTCCTCAAAAATAAATTAACATCAAATATTCCCTCCTTATAAGACTTCCTATTAGGTCAAACTACACCAATACATAGATTTTTAACAAAAATTGAAAACCAGCCTTGTGAATTCATTCGGGTTCTTCCCTCCCACCCGTTTCTAAGCTGCTGGCATGGTGTGTAAAGCCTAAGATAACTGCCCCAACCCAGGTGTTTATCATCTGTTCCAAATACCAATGAATATACTCCCTATCTGGTTGCCTTGCCTGAGGTCCGCCCAACTCCTTCAACTCTAAAGTCATTATCTTTCAGTAGAGTGCTTTAGTTGAAAAAAAAATGAAATAACACAAACTTTCAGGATGATGACTGAAAATGGGTTTTGACCTACTGTTTCAATCTCAA
This sequence comes from Hylomyscus alleni, assembly GCA_019843855.1. Lineage (NCBI taxonomy): Eukaryota > Metazoa > Chordata > Mammalia > Rodentia > Muridae > Hylomyscus > Hylomyscus alleni. The sequence goes on from JADRCC010561596.1 coordinate 6,004, forward strand.
TTATGATAGTTCTTCACATGTATTAATATAATCATACTGAAGTATATTACTTGGGTTCACATGATATTCCTACTTAAATAGCTATAGTTGTCAAAGTTCAAGTAGTCTCCCTGCCCCTTGCTATATTGTTAATATAATCTCAAACAATTTGGAAAAGAGTTAGCCAAATGCTGTCACTTAACAGTCTCTTGGTTCATTCTCCTGTTTTCTCTATAAAGTATGTATTTTTGAGAGGAAATATAATTTTGTATACTTTCCAAATATACTTGACTTAGCTGTTGCTTATTATATTGTAGAAAAGGATGTTCAACCAACATAAACCCCCTAAAACTCAAAATGCTACTTCACAGAATAAATGAAAGTGGAGCAAGAGCAGGGTGGGATGTAACAGGGCAAGGTTTAAGATGCATACTGTGACAACCTACTCATCTGCCTTGCATAAGCTATGCTTGGCTCCATTTGTCCAGCCACCAATAACACAATAACAATAACAATAACAATAACACAAACTTTGTCAATTATCCAGTTTCCAGTACCAGTGAGGTCAAAAAATAAAGCCTGGTTATTTCAAAAGTCCTTGCAACAAAATTTTAAGAAAGAAAGAAGGAGGAGGAGGAAGAGGAGGAGGAGAGGAAAAGGAGAAGGAGAAAAAGGAAGAAGGAAGGAGGAGGAGGAAGAGAAGGAGGAGGAGGAAGAGAAGGAGGAGGAGAAGAAGAAAAGAAGAAGTTATTTTTATGGAAATTCTCTTACAGAGACTCTAACATGAAAACCTGTTTTGTTTTTGAGATCCATGAAAGTGCTTTATTATTTCTGATAGGTTTGCTAATGTTGAATGCTCTATGAAAAAGATTTAAACCCCTTGTGCTAATCAACTTTCTGATTACTTCTATCACGATTTTATGTAATTTTTCCTCATGTCTGTTTCCTCATATGTAGAGTTTTAACCAAACATGAAGGATGGCTTTCTTAATGATCTCTGAAAGATTCACTTTCTGAGAGAGTTCATTCTACTTTCATATCTCTGTTCACATGCAGAATTGATACTGGCAGGTGTTACTGGGCGAACCACAGAGAAACCCTATAAAAATACCTTTATGAAAACCACTGCATATTATCAAAGCAGCAGGCTATATCCTAGACTGCTCTTAAGTCCTGGGTAAATATTGATATATTGAAACAATCATGCTTTCATACTGTTATTGAATAGTTGCAATAGAAGCTAAATCTGTATCCTTTAGAAAAATTTGAATTTGGTCCTCTTCCAGTTAGAGTGTTTTATTTGAATTATATTGTACAAGATTTTGGAGTAGAGTGTAACAGTATTTGTTGGCAATGTATGATGATCAAATCTGGGTAGTCAATATATCTACCTCCTTCAATATATGTTAGAATATTAAATATTTAGCTTTTTAAAAGATTTACCTAGTTTTATGTATGAGTGGTTTTTTTGTGGATGTATGTCCGTCCATAAAATGTGTGTGATGCCCCTTGGAAGTCAGAAGAGGGCATTAGATTCTCTGTAAAGCCTGTGTACATCTTTAAGTGGGTGCTGGATCCTCTGGATCAGGACCCATTGCTCTGAACTTCTCAGCTACTGCTTCAGCCCTGAAAGTAAGTTCTTAGTGTCAGGTCCTACATATGGCATTTGATCTTTGCTGGGAAGGCTAGATTTTAGGTTCAGATACTGTATCATTCATGTTCTGTTGAAGAACCTATAGCCCTTAGATAATACTTCTGAGTACAAGAAAGTAGATAGATCATATATGTTATAGTCTTAGCCTTTTGATTCTAGTGTAGAATATTATGGTCTCCCAGAAGACTCAAACACAAGTTAAACAACATCCTCAGATTTATAGAGATTCTGCCCCTAATCCTGGGTACTTATGTCTGGATAGAATGAAAGGTTTGGGATCTGAAATATATCAGTTTTACCAAGGTATTTTAATATTACATGATAGTGAGAAACTTAGATGTTAAAATATTATGACCCATTTTGAGGATATGATAATATAAAAGCCTTTTCCATCTTTACCTTTATCAAAAAATATACCCCCTATAGGTACATGGCTTATATGAAAGGAAGAGTTTTCTTACTAGACATGAAGTATCTTACGCACAATATATATGGTACTGCAATCAATAGGCACATAGGTTATCTATATATGTTTCTATGCTGGATGGCTCTCAAGGCAGCTCTAATCACTTACAGGAATGTTATCAAGTCTAATACAATTGTTTCCAGAGAAGGAGAGGGAGAAGTGATGGCTTAGTTATTGAACGGTTATATCTCTATATGTATAAGAAATACACACACACACACACACACACACACACACACACACACACACAAGCATATATATCAAAAACCACACTAATCAATAGAAGCTTGTAGTATTTCAAAAGACTATGCAATATGGTGGTAAATTTACCCTCTCCACAGACACCAGCTGAAAAGGCTGTGTCAGAGTCGCCATACTTCTTTCTGAACCACCAGCATATCATGCTACCCCTTGCCCTAGCCTAATAATCCTTAAAATGACTATATAAGCCCTAACAGATAACGATTCCCCATTGTGGTTAACTTTGGGTGCAGCTTCTTCAAAATTTATTAGCACACAGGCATGAACTTGGGCAGACAGGGGCCGGGGAAGATGACAATAAGCTGCCGACGTGTATCCTATTGCTGGACTGTCTTGATTTTTTTTCCTGATAGTTATAAAACATTTTATAGAGGAGGCTTTTTATGACTATAAGTTTTATGTATAAGTAAGACCAAAGTGAACATCATACTCATAGTTTCCTTACTCTACAAGCCACATGGTAAAGGTTTTGGTACATCACATGAGAATGAAATAAAAAAAATAATCCCAGTATTTAACAGGCAGAGAACCTCATCATGAGGTTCAGGCTACAGAGAGAGACTCCATTTCAAAACACGAAATACATCTGAATACATCTAGTGTTAAAACAATGAAATATCTAGAGGTGTCACATTGATAAAAAAAAAAAAAGAATTATTTTTCCCCTAGGGAAAACAGGAGACCTGTCCTGCATTTCACCAGAATTCTCCTGACTATAGATAAACAAATATTTCAGAGGGTTCTGAAACACTCTCTTAAATGACAATTGCAAACACTCTTAGCACGAATGGTTTTGTCATCTGCTATGTTCTCATTAATGCTTTTAAATTTATCCAATTTTAAAAATATTTATTTAATATGTACATGTGGGTGACTGTGTGCATATAAGTATGGGCACAAGGAGCCAACAGAGGTCGAACAAGGCATTAGATTACCTGGAATTAGAATTATAGACAGTTGTGAGCTGCCATGTGGGTGCTGGGAGCCAGGACTAGGTCTGCTAAAGGAGCAATTAGGGTGTTTCAAGTACTGTTCTCTCAAGCCAGTATTTATTTATTACTTTTAATTTTTCACCATGTGTATGCCTGTATTTTTGTCTGGGGGTATAAGCTGCATGAGTGTACTGGTACCTCCAAAGAACATGGACATTGGATCCCCTGGGCTTAAGTTACAGGCTGTTGGAGATGTCAGTATATGGGTACTGGGAATTAAACTTGGGTCCTCTGCAAGAGTAGTAGATGAAACTCCTGAGACCCTAAATGTACTAATTTTGTTTGCAATATTTATATTTAAAACAAAAACCCAAACACCCCCAAACCTGATGCGTAAGGTTTCCCAATATGTTAAATTTAAAGGGTTAAGATGTGTACAATTGTGGCCTAAAACTTCCTGGTTGGATCCCTGAGAGGTAGATGAGCAAGAACACTGAAATGGCTGGTATGGACTCTTGACCTACTTCTGTCACTGACCACCTGATGACCTTAGGCGATCTTTCTGACTCAGCCTGGTTGCCCTGAAAAACCAAGGAGGTGCAGGAGATAAATCCCTTCCCAGGAGTCCATGGGCTTTGAGGCCCCTGCTCCTCTGCCCAGGAGCTGGAGTGAAGAGGCCTCTCAGTGCCCTAAGCAGCTTTAGCAGCTAGCCTGAAGGTTCATGAAGCAGCTGTGCAGGATGGGTTAGAGTGGGAGCTTTGCAGGCAAACCCTCAAGCAGTGTCTTAGTAGGTGGTCTGGAGCACTACTATCTCAGAAAATCTCTAATACCCTATAAGCTAGGACAATCAGAACAGTTGAAAAGATTTGTTTAATTGAATAAGACACTGCCAGTATAGCTCTAAATATGATGACTGGTCACAGAGCAAATACCCAGTTAAAGCTATTCATTTTTAATATTGCCATGAGTCGACTGAAATATTTGTTCTATTAGAACTTCTACAAGCATAATCAAACATATTGGTAATAAGGGGTGTTTGAAGGGTTTAAATTATCACTCTTGAGATAATTTGTTAAAAAATGATAGGAAATTCACAGACTCAGAGAGAGATTTAAAATCAACCAAAACAACCTGTTTCTCTGTGATTCATTTACTTAATAACTATCTCCTAGTAAACAGACCATCAAGCTGTTTGATCTGTACTAATGTAATCTAGGCCAAGCATGCTACTTCATAGCTTTAGGAAATTTTCACGCCCTGATGAGATAAGATTTCAATGGGTTTTTCTCTACATTTTTATTCCTTTGATGCAGACTATGGAGGAGTACTTGTTGGTGGTGTTTTTAGTTCTTAATGGTAATATATATTAAGTCCCCTTATTGTCTAAAACTTCATTATATGTAGATTACATTTAAATTAAAAATAAACAACACAAAATCATACCTTGATAGTAGAGACACATTTTAAAAGAAATGTAAGTTCTTATTTTATTATTTAAAAACCACCACTTTACCCCAAAAGAGAAGTGAAAGAAAGAAATTCTCTAAATATAGGAAATGGAATACTATGACGTTTTTAATTAGAGCAGGGTATGAATTTATTTTGGCCCTTGTATTTCTATGGGCAGATTAAATTTCAAATATAGAAATTTTATTTTCTTACTAACAGTTGTCATGTTGACATGTGAAAACTGCTGATTTTCAGGGCCTAAGGATAATATGTATGTAAGTAAATCAGTGTTTCTTGGCTTCCCCTATAACTTGCAGATGGGACTTTTGTGACTAGGATATCCTTTTTTTTTCTCTTATTTTATTGCTTATAATGCTATTCCTCTTCCTAGTTCCCCTCCACAAATCCCCTATCCCCTCCTTCTGCATCTATGAGGGTGCTACCCTACCCGCCTACCCACTCCTACCTCAGCTCCCTAGCATCCCCCTACTCTGGGATGGTCCTCCACAGGAGTAAGGGGTTCCCTTCCCATTGTTGCCAGATGAGACCATCCTCTGCTCCATATCCAGCTGGAGCCATGGGTACCTACCTGTGTATTCTTTGGTTTGCAACCCCATAGGAAGAACAACAATATCAACTAACCAGACCCTCCAAAAGCTCAGGGACTAAACCACCAACCAAAGAGTGAACAGGATACTTCTTACTGTAGGATCCTCTAGAGTATGTGTTAATTAGCTCACAATACTATTTGGGTCAACCTGTGTTGATGATTTTAGAAATTATGAAATTTTTTAGCAAGAGTTTTAGTTACCATAATTTTTTAAACAAATCTCCTCAGGGCTGGAGACTGGGGACTGGACATTGATGTTCTTGTAAAGGGTGCGAGGGTTCTGTTTCCAGCATCCACATTAGGAGGGTCACAAAGCTTGTAGATTTTTGGGGAACCTGCCTGCACACACACATACCCACATATTGACATGCACAAATACACATAACTCAGAATAACAAACCAGATTTTATATCTCCTTGTAGATTCTGAGTTTCTCCTCGCTTATGAGATGTGAGTACCTGTGTGTGTGATCTGCAGTGCCTTGTAGAAAATAAGATTTCTTCAGAGAACTGGGTGAGTAATATGACTAACAGGAAGTAATTCACAATGATTTATAAATCCTGAATACCTCTACGTTAAATATCTCAGGCTCATAAAACTATTACACAGACTTATTTATTATAAAATTCAACTTAAAATTTTCTTAGGAACTAGCTTATTTTCTGTCTCCATAGTTCTACTTCCTCCAATACTTTGCTGATGGATTAACTTCCATGCGACTTCACTTACTTAAAAGCTATTTTAAAGGAAAGGATATTACACATATATACTGCTCTTTAATTATTTGTTGAAAATCCTGAGTTCAGTGATTTCTCAATTTGTGTGCCTCAGAGCTCTGAAGGAAAGAAAGACAGAAAAGGAGTCTTAAAACTGTTCTAAGCTACAAGACACATGGGCTCTGCAGGGGACCTGCTGTGGAGGTGTTAGTTGAACTGATGTGTCATTATGTTGATGTCTTACCTGTTCAGCTTTGCACTCTTTGGTTAGTGGTGACAAAAGGAATTGGTGGAGTTGGAAGTTAAGAGATAGCCAGAACCCTGTCTGTGGCTGGCCAAGGCCCTGCTCTCTCCCCATTTTACTCTGAAACTTGCCAAGCCTTGTTCACTTTGGCTTTATTTTTAAAATGCATTTCTGGTGAGTGAGGAAAGGTTTTGTACTGTGTTTTCAATGACTCACCCAAAATAACTCCATTGAACTTGTGAAGGGTCCTGTTCTGAATGTAGATTTTGTTTGTTCTGCAGTGGGCATGAAGTAGCTGCAGAAAGGAGATTAGACTCAGGAAATGCGCTGGGAGAAGCCAGAAGACTTCATAGTTCTCAGGATCGAGCCCATGTCAAAGAACTGATATAGTTATATAATATATACATATGTGTATGTGTGTGTGTGTGTTTAGTGCACATGTTCATGCTCATGCATGTTCACATGTGAAACAACCATAATGAGCACTGTACTCCTAAAGCCTTTAAAATCTATCAGTATTAGATAGATGTAAGGTACATCCAGAAACTAAGACCTCTTTCTTTCATCTCCATAAAATGCACAAAGAAAGTTTTATATAGGGATACATAATGGTAAACCGACATATAGTGAATTTTTAAGTCCTAAGTGCTTTTAGTGGGGAAAAAAAAACCACCCAATCACATATAACAGTACAAGTGTTTGAAAACAATCAGATTAGGAAGAAAATGTGGTTCAAAAATTAATTACATTTCAGGATGGTGCTAATGCCTGGGAACTTAAGACATTATACTGTTTTGTCATGTACTGCAGAGAAACTCCTCCTGCCATGGAGTACTGTCATGGAGTGAGCATTGGATACAAATTCCATATACCTATATAAAACCTTGTATGATTTAAAATGTCTGAGATCTGTAAAAGCAACATTTTAGGGCAAGACTGAGGCAAATCTAAACTTGAGGATCTAAATTTGAGGGTCTGCGCTTCCCA
>JADRCC010561597.1:0-14865 GCA_019843855.1 Hylomyscus alleni
ACATGACTTTTATGATATTTGTCTCTTTACCATGACTGTTAGGATGTATGCCTCTTTACCATGATTGTTTGCATTATCCTGAATTCTTTCCTCAACTTTAAACAATAAGACATGGAAATTTGAGCAACAATGAAGAGAAAGGATTTGAAAATACAATCTTTCAAAAGGGAACACAAAAGGAGTTACAATTTTTATTATTAGAAGGACATAGAATTACGTAGAAAGACACCATCATGACGATAGTTGAACATAGACTTCATGGTCAAAACCACATCAGCTGGTGTCCCCATATAAGTCTCAACTTAGTATATGCTATTCTTGCTTTATTAATCTTGTTGAATGTTTGAAACATTGACACAAATAAAAAGCTGCTGTTGGAAGATTTACAGGTTAATTATACTTATTCATAAACACAAAAGACCTTATACTTTCTGCTAAAAGTCTCTGTGAAGTAGCAGCAGTATTTTAACATAGGAATGGCCACAGCATTTGTGGCTGAGAAGTCCGTGGAGTGGCTTGCATTGACGAGTTTGTTCCCTCTTGAGCCCTCATACATCGATACAAGACAATGCAGATTAAGACACCTTTGAGACATCTTTGATTTTCAGCCTTAGTGGAAAGCTTTAGAAGACCCTAACTCTCAAAGAACTTGGTCCCTAACCTTTCCTTACAAAAGTTTATTTTCAAAGAGAGTGAACACAGGCAGTACTGAATGTTGCTCTACCAACCTATATTAAGAAGCCCCTATTACATAATAATATGATAGTTGTCTCAGCTACCAAAATGTGAAAATGTTGCCATTAGATGAGTAATGTCTTGTGGTCCACTGTGTTATAGATATATTAAGTGTATCTCTAAACAGAAGGAAGGTTTGGATTTGCTTGCATGGCTGTGGAATGCTTCACATCCTTTGTATTATCTTCTTTGGACCCATTTTTATTCTTGGATAATGAGAGCTTTGCATGAGTAACCTAGGATAGACCATGGTCTTTTCAGACTAACTTTTTCTTACTGCCAAATAAATCTCTTTTAAATATGTTCTCTGTGAAGCAATCATGACATCCATTGGCCAACTGGATCTGGGGTTATGCCTGGATACTTTCCACATTGCACGTGGCTGTCAATTTGAATTGTGTATCAACTACCCATCATATTTGGCACATCTGTATTTAACATTGGCATTAATTTTACCCTATTGTTCTAATTGCAGTACTTTGATGTAATGACACCATTCAATTCACAGATGGTACTGGTGGGGGGTTATCCCAAAAAAATATAATGTAATTTTAATTTGGAATGTGAGAATGCCAAAAATAAGCGCTTCACTGATTAAGTTATCTGAGCCTGCTAAACAGTTGAACATTTGAACTGAATAGGAAAGACTGGGAAAGGGAACAGCAGGTTTCAGACCCAACCTACTGCAAATGTTTTGTGTTTTGATTATAGTCCATGGGGATCCCAAGTCTTATCGGTTCCTAAAAAAACTTTGACATACTTAAGGAAGACAAAATGATAGTTTCAAATAACACCAAGGCATTCTTTTGAAACAACGTCTTTGATGATCAAGGTGGGACTCTACTTTGAAAGGCAAATATTTAATTTAAAAATGTATTTAAGGTTTCATCTTAAATTTGGCATTCACACAGATTCATGCATTGCTTGGTGAATCGATGACATAATTTTTATGAGATTATAAAGTAATTCCCAGGACGATTTGAACTTTATAGAATCAAGTCAGGTGATAATTTAAAGATTCTCCCGTGCAAAGGGCACGGGATACTTCACCAATGTAGAAATGATTAGAATAAAAAGCTTTGTGTCCTATGTGAACACTCCCACTGCCCCCAAGTTGTTTCCTCTTTGGTAGGAGCATGGGTGGCCCTGTCTTGAAGGCCCAACCATGATAACCAGCTTGTATTAGGGAGCAGGGGCACTAATCCTTAAGAACACCTTTATACTCTGACTATAATACTAACAGAACTAAAGGAGTTCATTATGGCTGCCTGAGAGGCTTCAGAGTATAAAAGGCTATGCTGCAGCAGTCCATCAACTTGCTTAAAATGCAGAGATTCAGGAAACCAGTGAACTAAGAGATTCTAATTCAACTAGATACATTTCATGAAGTGAGTGGGTAGTGTACTTGCTGATTTTTTTTAAAACCTGGAAAAATTATTTACAAGGCAAAGAATAACAACGCCTGGCTTGGAAACACTGCTGGGTATCAAATCCATGGCTTCTGGAGGACTGTCAACAGGACACACTTGTGGCTGATCTGAGACAAGAGTCTCAATAAGGCATGGTCTAGATACCATTGGCACCTGGGTGTACCTGGGGAGGATTTTCTTCATTATTTTAATTGCTGTGGGAAGACACAGTACACTGAGGGTGGCATCATTCCTTATGCTTGGTTCCTGGAACGTGCAAGAGTAGAGGAAAATGAGCTGAGCATTTGGCTTCTCTCTCTCTCTCTCTCTCTCTCCCTCTCTCTCTCTCTCTCTCTCTCTCTGTGTGTGTGTGTGTGTGTGTGTGTGTGTGTGTGTTTCACTACAGAAATGACTCTAGTTTTTAAAATTCATGTCTTAACTTTCCTTTGATGATGGACTGTTAACATGGAACTGGGGACTAAAATAAATACCCCTATAAATGGACTTTTGTCAGGGCAAGGATGACAGCTGGGTCTATGACAAAAAGGCTAAAGCAAAAAAAAAAAAAAGAGTTGAGGTTTCTCTTACCATGACCAACAGTAGCTCATGGAGGAAAGGGTTTATTTGATTTGCATATCCTGGTCTCAGCCCATTGAGAGAAGCTAAGACAAGAGTTCAAAGCACACCTTGGAGGTAGGAACTGAAGTAGAAGCCATGAATATTCACTGGCTAATGGCTTTATCCTTTTAGTGACTAAGCTTGTTTTCTTATATGCGCAGAACCACCTTCTCAAGAGTGGCATTACCCATAGTGCCCTGCACCCTAACACACGAGCCATTACTCTAAAAAATGCCGCACATCCTTACTTGCCTACTGGCCAATCTATGAAGGCACTTTCTCAACTTAGTTTCCTCTTCCCAGAAAATGGATGATGGTTGAGCCTTGGGTTGTCCTTCTCCAGTGAGGAGGGGTTTCCACTCTGACTGGAAGACAGCATGGCTTCTGTTGAATGATACAGGAAAGGCTGGGTAGTTTGGTGCTATAAGATCTGACTGTATGAGAACATCTTTCCCATGCTGTAGGAGAAAGTAGAATATGACTGGCTATCATTTTCAAGTAGCAGATCTCAGTGGGAGTTAACTTTGTAGAGCCATACTTGGGTGTGTCTAAGGCATCTTAATACTGAAATTTGAGGATATTTTACTGTAAAACTCAGTCATTAGAAACCTGTTTGTAAACATACAGCATGTTCTTAGAGCAGTGATCTTCCTGTAGACCATGCTCCCATTTGCATTGTGCTCTTATCTGCAGTGGTAAGTGTTAACCATTAACCTACCCTGGACCTTTCTAGAGAATAGTTTTTAAAACTCTAGGTCATAGGGCCCACAGGGAGTCATGTAATAAATGTAGACATCATGAAAAAGTTGACAACTGTTCAAAATTTCTGAATGTATAACAACCAGAATTTAGTTCAAAATTCTGGTGCCTCATGATTCTGGGGTACTTCTGGCATAGTCACCTGTGGCATCAGTGACCCCACTGAAGCCCAGATTCTGAACACACAGCCGTGAACTTTGCACTGTGCATGCTCCCCTGCTAGGCAGTGATGATGAACTCTGGTGAAACACCTTGGCTCAGAGTAAAGTCTATTGTGTGCTATGAAATGCTGTGTTTAATGTACATGCAAAGTTTCCTGCTCCAGTATGAGCATAACGGTCTAATTATGAAAATCAGAAGATCTCAACGTTTCCACCTTTCCTAAGCTTGTGTGAAATTGCTATATCTTTGGATCGTATTGCATTAAAATGTTTGATTTTTGAAATTGTGGCTTGGTTTGCTGGCTTAAGTCATTTCACAACGCATCATAAAATAAATTTTGGCTGGAGTCCGAATAGGATTTCCAATAATTTCTGAAATGGTCTGGAGCACATTGCTGCCGTTTTTGTGGTAAGTGTTTATGCAAAATGATATTCTTACCATTGATGATTGTGAATATCCAACTATCAAGCAAGCCTTAAGAAGAAGGTTGAGGATGTCATGTTTCTCGAAGAATCATTCAGCCAACACTTAATAATTTACGTAAAAATGACACAAACATCTCATTAATTTGCAGTTGCATTTTCTGGACAATTATAGGCACATGAAGGAACTGTTTCTAAATACAGTTTTATAATGGTACTATCAGAAAATATTTTGTGGATATACCTATTTTACAAACACACACACACACACACACACACACACTCACACTCACACACTGGGGGCTGTTTTGTGTCGGCCAGCTGCTCCTGGGCATAGAGCCTGTCCCGGGCATAGATGAGATGCCCAGTGACATTCCACTGGAGAAAATGGAGTTTTCCTTCGCCAGCAGATATTAGTTGTAAGCATCTTCTTGGTTAGGGATGGGACTCTGTGTCTAGTTCTCCTCTCAGTGCTGGGATTTTTGCCTGGTTTGAACCTGTGCGAGTCTCAGGTCTTACATGCTGTGGCAATCTCTGCGAGTTCATGAGTGCATCAGCCCTGTTGGGTCTGGAAGATGCAGTTTCCTTACAGTCACCCACCACCCCTGCCTCTTCCAATCTTCCCACCTCATCTTCTGCACAGATCCCTGGCCTTGAGAGGAGGCAATTGGTGAAGGCATGCTATTTAGGGCGGAATGCTTCCAAGTCTCCTATTTCTGCACATTGACCAGTTGTAGGTCTCTGTGTTAGTAACCATCTACTGCAAGAAGAAACTTCTATAATGAGCACTGCCTAAGACTCTGATATGAGTCCCAGCCAATGTGGCAGCTGCGGGTTCCTGGTAGAGAAGAATTCTCCCTTTAAGCATTCTTATGTATGAAACTCGCCAGGAGCGTGTATGTGTGCTAAGAGCCATGGAAGATGCTCACGGATCCCTGAAAACATGACCTGACTTCTGGTTACAGACATGGATATTCCTTTCAGACAACCCCTGTTCCTGAATAGATGCGCCCAGCTGAGGCGTCCCCACTCCTCTAGCTTTCACAGATGCCTTCTTCATTACATAAAATGTCCTCCCTTTCCAACTGTGTCTAAGCACTTTACAGCTCTTATCCTCTCATATTTAAGAGAGACTTTCTCCTCAGGTATATGCTTTAATTTTACATATATGTGTGCATGTGTGTGTATATATAAACTTCCTCATCTCCTGCCAGGAGTTAGTGCATTTTAGTCAGTTTTTGGAAGAGAGTGCAGCTGTTAATTAAGGTGGCCACTACAAGATGAATTCGTGTGTAATTTTAGAATCGCATACTGCAAGTTTGGAAAGGCCTACACCTGTGTTTACCTGTGTACTATAACTGATTCTGGAGCAATCCAGATGAGACCCAGGTGCCCAACTCACTTTGTTGCAATATTTACATTTTACACTAAATATGTTTATGCCTCACATTCGTAGTTACGTGGTACTAATTATGACAAACCGCATCTCTACACCTCTTCTCTGGGAAGTAGGGATCTCTTTTTCCTGCGTGAAGTAGAAATATAAAACTGACTGATCCTCTTGCCAGTTCTTCCAGCTTGCAGGATAAAATTCCAGAGCACCAGTGCTTGTTTAGACCTAACTAGTGGACAAACCATTTTTCAGGAGGAATTTGCTTGTAAGAATAAAATAGTCTCCGTCATCAACCGTAATGTAGAAGCTAGATCAAACAAACGCAGAAACAGTACAGACGAGGTCACCGAATTGCAGAGGGGAACACAAAATATCGCCACTTAGCATCCATTCATATTTGGCTTTTAAATTTGCAAAGATGAAAATTTTAATGTTCCTCTTTCACTGTTCCTCACATTTTGACAGTCATTAGCAGTAGTGAAAAAGTTTAAGATACCATTTCCCAGCAGAGTGATCCTGGCCTTTGGATGATCAGCTCTTACAAATTCAGGTAAGTTTCGATGTGTTTTTCAAAGTCAGGCTAGATTTACAGTATTCAGTGCATAAGATCTTTAAGAATGACCTAACAGTTTCCCAAGCAGCTTCAAATGCAAGATGGCTGTTGAATTTACTTCAACCGCTCTATTTCAGTCGCCACACTAGATCCTCAGTTGCTGAAATGAGAGACATTTTCCCAGCTAGTCTTCACCTAGCCTGTCATTCATTTTGACTCTCAGCTGCAGATACTCTGATCAAAATATGGTATAAGTTACAAGATGTGAATGTATTTTTAATCAGTCTGTGGGTGGTTGATTAGACCCATAATTTTCTGTTAAAAATCCTTAATCTACAGTTTGAGAGGCTCATGATATTGATTTCTGAATTTGTCTGTACAGTGTAGTATTTTCTTTCCATATGTGAGTACCCTTGAGATCACTTGGTCTAGCACACTGTGTTCTGAGTGTATTCTGAGTGCTCTCAAGTGACTGTCCTCTGCACTGACCACAAGGACACGCTATTTATTTGAGGTTGTTTTCCAGTGGTATTCTTGAGACTTAAGAAAAATTTCAATGATTTTATGTTCTGTGTGTGTGTGTGTGTGTGTGTGTGTGTGTGCACGCGCGCACATAGGCACACACACGTGGATACTAGTTTATAACCCTAAGCCTTGTTCATTGACACAAAGTTTTACTTTGATAAAAATAAATAGCTGCATAAATTATACAAATAAAGAGATATTACTTAGGCAATGTCCTTATTTTTTTTGTATGCTAAAACAATATCATATAAATTGAGGTGACATGAATCAAAATATTCATTTTTTTTTTACTCTTTATTATTAGGAAAAACTTAGATAAAGAGTCTCCTTAAACTACCATTTATAGTGCAACTATTCATTGGGAAGATACCAATCAATAAATATGCACAAGTCCACAATCAGATGATTGTTTTATAGAAGGCAAATCTACTGCTCTATAATTCAGTGTTTGGATTGCCATTAATCAAACCTTCCCAGAAATGTGAGTGTGATTCCCTCATATATGAAAAATTATGTAGATATAAATCAATTCAAGTGAGATGAATGTGGCTCAGATGGGTATCAATACCATTTGGTTTGTATCCTGGAGAAACAGAGAGAGAAAAAACGACATTTTGGGCTGGGAGTAGCTTATATATTCTATACACATCTTATTTATTTTTACTTCCCTAATCCCCAAGGAAAGTGTATGTATTCTCATATAATTCTCATTTTATAATTAAGGAATATAAACTTTAATGTGTTGGGACAACCTTTCATGTGCACATTTATGAAATTCTGTGATTTGAACTCCTGTGTTTGTCTTGCAATTATTAGGGTTCACACCAATAATTTGGGCAAATGCCAAAACTAAGGTGTTTGACAAATGTATCACACACCTGCTTTTTAACTTTTTGGAGAAACATTGTACATCCATATGTCAAGTAACAGCAAGTCAGTATTCTTAATAATCTGCAGCAGACTTCTACTTAACCCAAAATTCTCTCAAAGTAAGAGTTTGATTTTGATTTATGATCCAAGTGGATGAAACACTTTTTCTACACTGACTTCCTTCTAGACTGCAGTTGTATCAGTTCATATTGTCTATAAATTCCGTCTATGACAGCATGCAAAACAGGAACAGGGCAAGTGGGCTGAACTACAGCTCAGTGGGTAGAGCACTTGCCTCTTATACCCAAAGATGTTTTAATCCTAGCACTGCATAAGCAAGGTATGGTGGGACCCAGCTATAATCTCAGCCTTTGGAAGGGAGAGGCAAGAAGTTCAGTGTCATCATCGACACAGGTAGCTCAAGGCAAGCCTGGGCAATAACAGAAGGAGAAAAGAACATGGGGATAACTTTATAAGGTAACTTCAGAACTTGTGGCTTCAGTAGGCAACGGATAAAATTACATCAACAGCACATGTGAATACTGCGTGGTCCATAGGTGTCTCTGGTTTACATCTTGAGTGTTTCCCCAACAGCTCAGGTGTTAGAGGCTGGGTACTCAGCTCTGTAATACCTAGAGATGGTGGGATTTTCAAATGCTAAGTTTAGTTGAGGTCTTTGTGTCTTTGAGACTTTGCCCTTGAAGAGAATAGTAAGACTTTGCCTCTTATACATTATGGTGAGCTGTTTTTGCTGTACTATATGTATCCAGTGAGCCGTCTCATCACGGGCCTAAAGGGATAAAGCTGACGATCGTGGATGGTGTCCTCGCTTGCCTTCTGTTGCTGTGATAAGCCCATTACCAGCAACAACTCGAGGAGGAGGAAAAGCTTATAGGTCACAGGCCACAGTAAAGGAAGCAGGACCTGAAGGCAGGGACTGAGGCCGAGACTGTGGAAGAGGCGCTCACTCAGGACCTGAAGGCGGTCATTGAGGCCAAGACTGTGGAAGAGGCGCTCACTCAGGACCTGAAGGCGGGCACTGAGGCCGAGACTGTGGGAGAATGTTGCTCACGGCCTGCTGGCTCTGCCTTAAGCTCAGTTCCTCTATTATACAACCTGGGCCCCGCGTCCTGAGGGGATAGATAGCCTCAATCATGGTGGGCTGCACCCTTCCTTATCAACTCTCAGTTAAGAAAATAGCCCACAGACATGGCCATATGCCTAAGTAAGTAATTCTTCAATGGAGGTTTCCTCTTTGTAGGTGACTCTGGGTTGTGCCAAGTTGACAGCCAAAGCACACTATGACAAGTAGAAACTTCCAGTACCATGAGCTCAAACAAATCTTTTCTCATTCCAAGTTGACTCTCTAAGGTTCTTTTTAGGAGCACAAAGCTGACTGACACACCCAAACTAAACTATCCTTGTGCATTACTTTCTAGCTATTGTCAAATGTGCTCACTGCGACAACATATCACAGGAACCAACAGCAAATGAGAGAGAACCGGATCCCTACACTCCCCACCGGCTGTAACAAACAGGCACTTTAGTGTCAGTGTTCTAATTAAGGCTGTGTAACTTGAGGGGACTGTCCAATACAAGAAGAAAATAAGAGCCACAATTATGCGACATCTACAGAGAGACGGGAACTATGGTCTATGGCAGGGATTGACAAACTTCAGCAAAGATAACGATTTTAGGCTTTGAGAGCTCTAAGATCTACTTTTCAAATAGCCAAGTGTGAAAGTAGAGGTACAAAGCAAGTCCATGAATGACCATGTCTGTATCCCAAAAATGTTATAAAACCCAGCAGTCGCCTGTGTTTCCCTGGCAAGCCACTGTTTGCTGACTGCTGCTATGGCCACACACTTTATCTATAGTCATGAAAACAAACATCAAAGAAAGAAATTCCTAATTTTATTCTATAGATGAGAGACTGAGGTTTGTAGGCATTTAATACTTATGAAATCTAATTAGGAAAACAGAGCTGACTGTTAGTAATTTGGAACTAAGGACCAATTGAAAGGACATTACAATTCAGAGGAAGCCAAACATGATACAGTTAGTCAACCCCAAGAAAGGTGCTTTATCCCAGGAGGAAGCAGGGACTACTAGAGCCCGGGGGCCATCCAGCAGAGACTTTATTACAGAGGTTTATGTAGAGACTAGGGATCCTGAGCCACATCCCAATGCTGAGCCAACAGAAAGGCAAGACCGTCTCCAGCACCCCTATCTCTTACTACCATGGTGGGTCTTCGTGGACTGCAATTTGCCTGTACAGCTTCTTATGGTACAGAACAGAGTAGAGAACTGTTTCTAAATATACAAAAAAGTGACAGGGAGGATGCCCTACTTAGCTACAGGTTTGTCTCCTTCTTCAGCTGCCCCACAGTTTCACCGAGCAAGAGTACAAATGCAGCTTTCTTCCTTTCTGTTTCCCTCACCTGGGTAGGTGGTCAGGGCCTTGTGCTTGCTGGAGATGGAGCATTAAAAAAAAAAAATCAGATTGTTGGTAAATTTACATTCAGTATAATGTCCAAGACACATCACAAAAAAAAAACCCTTCTTTGATCATCTTGAGAGTATTTCTACATATTTCCCAAAAATTCTGTATGTAATTGTGTGCTGAGGTTACTTCTAATATTGGAAGACTATAGTGACTCCCCTTTCATGATGGATTACACCTTGAACCAGAATTAACCTTTCCTCCCCTCTTTGCTTGCTTTTGTTAGATTATTTTATTATAGAACCAGGAAAGAAACTTGCTGCTCTGGCTCTGCCTCCCTGCCTGTCCAGCAGATCCTGAGAGGGGAATGAGACCTCCGGCATCTGTGAGCTTGATGGGGACTCTCCAGAGACGATGGCTTCAGCGGACTGCTTGTTTAATGGGGAAAGCAAAGGCTACTTAAACCTTTGAGGGGTGGGTACAGGCCTCGTGGAGGGAGGTAGTGTTCATCATTGGCCGGGGCCAGGGCACTAGGATCACCTTATTTATATTTGAATTCCAGGTGCTGCTGGGCATGTCTTTATAAGGGGAGAGAAGTTTAACCTGGCTATGTGACCTCCTCCAGCCAGCAAAGGTGTGGACACAAGGCCACATGTGCTGGGACATGGAGGCCCTGGGTGGCTGGGGGCGGGCAGTCCTACTCCTGTCAATCTCAGGACTAGATTTCCTGTGTTTAGACATACTTTGACTCTACTCTTGCTTTGGCCTGACCTACCCCCATCCCTTGTCCCACAGCTCCCAGGCCCCACACAAGCTAAGACTAGAACACTCTTCTCAATCCAGCCCACACTCACCAACTCCCAAGACAATGTCTAACAGCAGCATTCCATTCTGACTGACAAGAGATCAATCCATCCTGACTAATGAGTGGTTCTCTGTTTATGTATGCCCCAAATAATAGCTAAAATGTAATTATCATTTCAGATGCTGGCTGCCTCCACTCAAGGTAAAGACTGAATATTTCTCCTTTCATCTTCTGCAAAGGAGAATATTAACTACTCTGGACAGATGATTTGATCATGTGCAAATGGCTTCCGGTTTTGGGTTGCTGTGAGCTGAAGGGAACTGAACCATGTGCTGGTCAGGGTGGCTTTGGTGGACATGAGTCCTGCTCTGCCAGGTGCTAGCATCAGGTATGGGGCTGGTTCAGCATTTTTTCCTCTCTTACCTCGTGTTTCTTGATATTAAACATGGCCTTCTGATCTTGATGCTGTGAGCACCAGTCAAGAGACGTAAGATTTTCTCTGTGTAAACTAGAGTGAAGCCTGAAATTTTTCCTTTAAGCAAATTCTGGAACATCTCAAAATAATTGATCTATAATTATGTTTAGAGAAGCAAAGATTTCATAATAAAAGTACCTAGTTAATTGTTTGTCATTGTTGTTGCTTTCTGTTGTTTATTTTGCTATTGTTATTGTTTATGTTGTTTTTGCTATTATTGTTGCTATTGTTGTTTATTGTTGTCATTGTTATTGTTGTTGTTATTATTGTTGTTATTGTTGTTGTTGCTGTTATTTCCTATAACTACTGGTGAACAAGGATCAGTGTAGGTCATCTCCATCTGTGTGCCATGTGTGTCATGCACTACATAAGTGATGTGGCAGATACTATCATCAGAAGTAAACAGTCTTTATCCCAGCTCATGGTGCTTGTTTCAGGCTAAACGCTTCCTCACTTCTCTCTGAATCTGTCTTTCCCTCCTACTTTGAGGAATCTTTATCTTCTTCAATTATTATGGAACACACTTCCTGTAATGCTTTTGAAATATTATCTCTTGGCCGCTGTTCTACTCTGTTAATTGCTTTCCCATCAAATCAGCCTCAACTTCTGATATCATATCAGCCTATGTCAGCTATATGTCCTGATCTCATGTGGTACACTTAAGTACTACCCACCTCCTGAAGGCAACCTGGGAAAGATCAGAAGGAGAAATCCTGTATTTTTCTTCAGATATCCTTAGTATAGCTAGTACACACTTGGGTAAGCTCTCTTGATCAAGGCAGTCTCTGCTAAGATGTCTTTGCCGCCCAAGTGTGGCTATATTGCCTTACTTAAGCTGGTAGATTGAAGTTTTGGTGGAACATCTTGGTCTGGGCAGAATGGTTCTAGGACTTTCAACCCTGTAGATCTGAACAGTTGTAGAAGAGACCGTAAAAAAATGCAGGTGCCAGAGCCCAAGGTACCCGGGTA
The DNA here is from genome assembly GCA_019843855.1 of Hylomyscus alleni. NCBI lineage: Eukaryota > Metazoa > Chordata > Mammalia > Rodentia > Muridae > Hylomyscus > Hylomyscus alleni. Next base: position 12,139 of record JADRCC010561597.1, read on the forward strand.
GGTTTGCACCCCACTTCAAAATCTCCATAGTAGATTCTGACTTAGTAGTTGTAAAGCTAAGTACTGAGCCTAGTGTAACTGAAGCAGTCAATGAATCTGATCTATTCTGGTATAGATCACATTTCCTACATCTTAGTAAAGTCAACTTCAACTTAATGGTCCTTAAGACCTTTCATAAAAAAGTGATGTCATAATGCCTCCAAACCTTATGGAACTCCTTCCAAAACATACAACCTTTAAGCCAATAAGCATGTGATGGACATCAAATGGGTTGAATATTTGGCATTTCAGGGGTACCATAGGCTAAGTGTGGCTGAGGAACTAGCATGAGAGCTGGTGACCTAATTCCACAACAAGCCTATAAGGAGTACTACTAAATCACTTTGTTCTAAGAAGGTCTTTGCTTAGTTCAGCTTTGTTTTTAAAGCTAGGTCTCTCTCAGAAGCCTCTGCCAGTCCAGACCAGGCAGTCCTCGAACTCAGAAATCCACCTGCCTCTGCCTCTAGAGTGCTGGGATTACAGGCAGGCACCACCATGCTTGTCTTCTTGTCTTTTTAAAGGATAAAGATCATTAAGTTTCTTCATCTTTTCTTTTCAGTTTAAAGAATAAAGTCAGGAGAAATATATAAAGGAAAAGTAGAAGCAACAAGAATGGGGAAGGGGGGAACTTAGGGAGGCTGGAGAGATGGAAAGTTCAGAGACAAACTCCACAGGAAGAAACTGATAGGTAGGCACTCAGGTGGAAGTGCTTGGACACATTAGCACCAGGCAGCTTTCATGGCTCCCTTCGTCTACTCAGGAAGAGAAGAGTCAGGAAATAAGATTCTAGTCAAACGTTGACAAAACGCATTACTCTCATAGCAGAGACACCATTGGCTACCATGTCCAAGATATCTTTATTATTTAGGATAATCTCCCTTATACTCAGTGAATGAATCTAACCCCCTTCAAACAAGCAAAGAAAAATGATTTGTGATGGGTTTTGTTATGACTGCCTTCAAAATGAAAGTATATTATAACTTTGCATTAATATACACAGTAAAATCTCTATAAATAGAATAAAAGACAATCCAGTGGCTATATTAGACCAATATTTTAAAATATGCCAGTCACCTCAAAATCTGTAGGCTGCATGAAGTAAAATCAGTGTGTAGGTTTTTTCTCTGTTTCTTTGTTTCATTGTTTGGATCGTTGTTTGGCTGTTTGGATCTTTAGTTTTCGTGGATGGTTTATGTTGCTTGGGTTGGCTTCAAATATATTATCCTTCACCCTTAGCTTCTTACACGCCCCATCAGCCAGCTGAATAAAAAAAGTTTTACATTTTTAATATGAAGTATTCAATAATATTTGTGGTGGTACTTAACCCAAAGATGAAATGGTTTTACATAACTCCAGCCAAGATTTTCACTTAAAAATTGGCAGGCATGGTAGCTCACTCTAATGATGCCCATTCTTGAAATGCTAAAGCAAGAACATTCCAGCAAACGCGGGACCAGCCCAGGCTACAGAGTGGGCGCCTGCCTCATAACTCAAGAATAAACCAGTTGCCTTGAGGAAAGAAAAATTTAAAATATTAAGAGGTGCCAAAACACTACCATTTGGCATTCAGCAGTATCTATCCATACCAGTACATTAGCAGGATCATTTCATGTGTGGTGAAATGATACAAAGGTGCTTTACAGTGGTTGAGACATTTCAAAGTGTCCACCATGACAACAGCTTGCTCTTGCCGCATCACATTAGGTAGACAGAAAGCTTACCAGTGGCATGTGATTACAACTATTTCTTTAAGTATTATGTTTATGTTTATGGGGTGGGGTGTTTGCTGACATAGGCATAGTGTTGGCATCAAGCTAGGTTTGCTAGGTTTCTTTAAGTATTATGTTTATGTTTATGGGGTGGGGTGTTTGCTGACATAGGCATAGTGTTGGCAACAAGCTAGGTTTGCTTGGCTCCTGAAGTTTCTGCTTATGTTTGCTTCATGTATGTTTATTCTTTGGGCTAAGCCGAGAGGGCATTGGTGGAAGAGATGATATGCTCCCAGCCATGGCAGAACAACGTAAGAGCACATGTAGAAGTAACCAGGGCTGTCTTCAATGGGCTCATCTTCTTTGCCATCTTACCCTGGTATCTACTGAAGGAAAATCAAAGGAGAACCACAGAGACATAGGGCAAGAGGACAGGTACAGGGAAGGCACTAAAAGGGAGCTTTATAGTGCAAATCACCCCCTGGGTCATCTACATATAAAGCAGTACAACGATCTGTAATAGGAAAGGCTATACTGAACAACTGCAATAGATAATTTGACAGAAGTTGTCTGAATAGATGGAGATACAATTGAAGAACTATGAGACAGTATATATGGAGGCAGAAAGGAGACAACTCTGCTCTATAACTGAAAATGTCCTGTCGGTCTCTTTTAAAAACCTCAGTGTTTACAAAGTTAGAATATATTAGCAGTTTTTCTCATGTCTGTGTTCCCATATATGACAGGAAGCCACTTAAGGGAAGAAGGGTTATTTGAGCTTATGGAAGCAACAGAATCTCTTCTGCATGGCAGGAATGTGAGATGATTGTGTAAGCTGTGTCTCTAGTTGGAAGGCAACAGACGACAGGAAGTGGATCCAGGTTATAAAACCCCAAGGCCCACCTAATGACTACTTCCTCCAGTGATGTTCTGCCTTTTAAAATTTCCACAACCTTTCAGAACAGCACCACCAACTGGT